>JANVCC010000049.1:9808139-9869564 GCA_025345505.1 Todiramphus chloris collaris | reverse complement strand
GAGAAAAGAGGAGCGGAGAGAGAAAAGAGGAGCGGAGAGAGAAAAGAAAAGTCTTGTAATCAGGAAAAGGTTCTTTTTCCTCTCAGCTACTGATTTTAAGGACTATAGTACATGATGTAAAGAGTAAACAATAACTCTCCCGCATTCTTTTATAAATTACATTACATGGGGCCTTGATCAATTGGAAAGAACAGAATCAAATGTTGTTACATGCTTGGCAAACATATCCCTCAATCAAAATTAACTTAGCTTGAAATAGAAAATCTGTGACAGACAGAACTTTTTTAATTGAGGTACCTATTCATGAAGAACAAACTAATGCAAACAAATTTATTACCAAAATTGTGAAATTATTTGCAACTTGTTTAGAGAAGAACTCAACTGTGTATGGTTTCAAATGTACTCAAAACAAGAAGAATTTGTGCAGAAGCAACAAAATATGTAAAATTCAGAAGTTTAAAAAAAAAACCCACTATAGTGGAAACTGTTGGTTGGTTTGTTGTTTTGGTTTTTTTTCCTTCACATTTTCCCAGAAAAATCTAACGTCTTGGCACAGTGACATCTGTACAAACTGATTTGTGTGCTATGGCACACTTGTGTAAATTACACAATAATCCCATAACTACTAAACAGATAAACACTGATATTTCCCAGCTGAATTATGGATATATCTGTTGTAAAAATGTAACGTGAGATCAGGAGCAATATTACACAAAATCCTGAAAGTCACAGCATAAACCTGAGATTTTGGCAGTTTTATCAAAATGTCCTAAATTACTCTGAATGCATCACTAGTCCTCATGTCTTACTCACTGTGTGTATTTATCTTAAAGAAGAGTAGACAACTTTTTTCCTTGTCCAACAATACATTAAACCAAAAGTGACTAGGTATTATCAAATTAAATATCATAAATAAAAAGTATTTACAGGTTTTTTCTAATTATTAGACAACAAAATAACCAATTAAATTGCGCAACAAACTTAAAACACCCAACATCAAAAATGTGAATTATTACTTAAATCTTCACATACTGATTTTACAAAAAACTATTAAAATATTTAAAAATTTCCATTTTATCTATTTCAAACAAAGAAATTTCAAAAATGTTTAAGACTGTTAAGAGTTATCAATTACACAGGCACTTCACATGTAAACAATCTACAGTACAACTGAAAAAAATATTTGGCACCAACCTAGAAGACTGGAAAAAAACTCAATAAAATGTGTCCTTTTCCCATGGTATACTGTTTTATGTAATCACCATACACTCAGACTAAATACTGGCAACGTTAGAAGTGTGTAAGTTACAATCAGGAGTGCAAAAAATAAAGAACACAAATTCTCTTTCTGAAAGAATGAAAGTGGTTTGTAAGTGATCAGTCGCTTGCATTTTTACCATCACACCACCACTAAATTTTTGCCTTACTTTTCCATCAAATGATTGACTTGAAAGATTAAAGTGAGGGAGGTGTGTGCTTTGTACTTCTAAAATAATTCAAACAACATTTTCAATGTAGGAAAATAAATCCAGCATTTAACTGTAACAGTGTGAGATGCTAAATGGTAGCTTTTAACTTTAACTGGAAAGAGAACTTGATGCTACCACAATCTCTTTGTGCATCCAACAACAAAAGAAAAAAAGAGTAACTATGTTAACTGTCAGCTGACTCCAACGTTTTCACGTACAACTCCAAAGTAAGGCTCTCTACAGCATCTGGACAGATAGTAGTTTTTGATGGCTTGGATGTTCCCAAGTTAAGAAGCTGAACTGCCTCAGAGCAAATCAACAGATCAAATGGTACATTGTCTAGCTTCCAAGTAGTCATGTCACATGGAGGAAAGCTGAGATATTTTCAACGCAGGCAATTCAAGGAGAGCTTGAACTGTGAGGCCAACCTTCACCAAGCCCCTTTCCTCCAGAATGTGATGAGGCAAGCAAAGTCTCTCCTGCAAAATAAAGCAGTACATGTATCAAGCTTCATTCATGTTTTTTCCCCAAGGCAGATAAAAAGACACGCTCTCTCAAGTCACGCATACATCATTGTAAGACCTGCACAGAAAATGTCTTTGGCCTTAAATTTCACATGTGTTTCTCTACAGTAACGGAACAGTCAGAAACTAATATCTAAGATCTGTTTTAAGAGTAAAACTATGACAATATCAGAAGATACATAAAAGAGAGCTAATTTTGTAATACCAAAGACTGTTTCTTTTCATAAGCAGAGCAAGAAAAACAGGCTGATGGGCACTGTTGGCTCAGTGGCCTACTTCCCTTCTTTCCTTGGTTTGAAGACTTACTAACAACTTTTCCCATGGGAAAACTTGGAAGGGCTGATAGACTGGGTCCTCAGTAATGAGCCATTCTCCAAGAAAGTCAACCTTTAGGTTTCAAATTCAGCACAAGCTGGGCAACTTTTCCCAACTGCTATCTGATGTTACATGTAATTCAGGAGGCTAATCTTCACATCTCTAAGTTCTGAAAGGCCTGTGGCTCCACACTATACAGAAGCTGTGGCAAGGGCAGTAACACAGGCTTCTAACACCATGAACTACATTTCTTTTTCCAGTAAAAAGAAATGAGGGAGGGTATTTTTGTGTCTCATAATACGCAGAAAATTGTTTGATCTTTAGCATTTTTCCCCCCCTCATACAGGGAAGTGAGAGAATGAACTTGAGCAACTGAAGCATGAATAATGGGCTGCAACTATGGCCATGCAAAAAAAGAGAGTGAATCAGTTAGAGTACATATTTCTGTAATTGCAGGATTTTTCCTAAGCAGACACTGAAATTCATGCCAAAGTGAGTTATTAAACTCAAGACTTTCCAATATTACGACATCAACCTCTCACATCAGTTCTCTTGTTTAGATGTTATTTTATTTTTCAAGGAGGACAATATTATTTTTACTATATGAAACTGACTAGAAACCCATAAATTAGCTTTCTCAAGTTCATGCCACAGGCCAGAAATGGGAGTTATTTTCACATCTTCAGGTTGTCTAGTCAGTGTTATAATTATTATTGCTCCTTCAATTAAGCCTCCCAAAAAACCCGACTTCCATATTTGCTGACATTTTCTGTGGTTATTAATAGCAAGGCAATAAATAGAGGAATCAGTATACCTGGGGAACTCCCAATTTTTTACAAGCGTCAAGAAAGTTTTCAACATTTCTTCGGCACTTTGCCATACTGAGTTTAGGCTGTAAAGACAGGATATTAGATCTTCATTATATATTTGTGAAGGATTGTGTATTTCTGATGCAAATTCAGTTACAGTTGCTAAAACGTAAAATAAAATCTCCAAAGACTTGATATATGAAAATAGCTCTTAAACTGAACTTCTGAGCTTTGTTTTAACACTTCTTGCACAAAAACTGAAGTGAGAAATGTAGTAAACTAATACGGTAAACATGATTCATGACGGTTTTGGTATTGAACTTCAAAAGTTTGTTTTCACATAAGATGCAACAAAAGTGAGATAAATGACTTACCACTGCTGGTGACGGTACGTGAATGCTGGCAACAGAACGTGGCCTTATGTGATTGGCTAAATGGCAAAGAACTACTCCATCCATCAATGCTGCTCCAATGTCATCTGGCAGAATTACTTTTAATCTCGATTCAAGATTCTATTAAGAAGTCC
Source organism: Todiramphus chloris collaris (assembly GCA_025345505.1). Classification (NCBI taxonomy): domain Eukaryota; kingdom Metazoa; phylum Chordata; class Aves; order Coraciiformes; family Alcedinidae; genus Todiramphus; species Todiramphus chloris. The sequence goes on along the minus strand of JANVCC010000049.1, from coordinate 9,865,921 downwards.
ATAACTAAGTTACTTTCAACATTAGCTAATTCTTAATTTTAAATCCAGGGTGTTTAAAAGCACTCATTTTAAAAGGAACATTTTAATACTAAAGTGAGGTAAACGGAGTCAATTCACAGTACTGAGTACAAACATTCTTTTCTCTATCATTAACCTTACATTCCCTTTGCTTGGTTTTGTTGGTTGGTTGTTTTATTTTTGTAAGTGACAAAACTACATATGCTGAAAAAGACAATCAGTGAACAACTACCATGACACACAGCTCTAAAAGCCATATGAACTCCGTACTCATAACAGGTGAGCACAGAATTTAAGGACAGAAAAGCTAGTCTGAATACCTCATTAGCTGTTAGTGTACAGAATCAGTGGCTTGAAATCACACACAGTTTTACTACAAGTAGGAGGAAAAAAAAAAGGGGGGGGGGGGACACAACCACTTTGGGAATGGGTATTTCACTCATGCATATGACAGTTAAATAGCTGAGGAAAGGATGGCCAAAAAGTGCCCACACTGGCGTTGCAAACTAGAGAAGGGAATGTTTTTTCCCCACTCCAGCATTAAGCCTTCACTGCTCAGGAAATGAACTAGACAAGACAAACAATGTTCATGGAAGTCACATCCCAAATTTGTACTGCCCTGGAAAGCAGAGCTGCTATGATTTACAGTTAACTGTAACTGTTAAAATATCTTGACAATGGAACCATACAGAAAACAACTTACTGGAATCCTGAAATTTAGATCCAATTAAGTATTGTATGACTTGCAGCAATTTTCTACACTCGAAAAAGCATTTGGCTATTCAGAAGACTATGACTACCTATCCTCAAATCTCAGGTCAAATGGCAAACACAAGCAGACTTATTGTGTTTATTGTCTCCCTAGGAAAACCTGAAACCTCAGAAACTGAAAACAAACATAAAAAAAAAAAGTAATTCCATTTCACTTCACTTTTCATCTAAAATACCAATTTAGTTCCTGTCTGGTAATGTGGTTGCACCAAAAATACTACTAGTGTAGTCCATTATACGGAATTCCTTATGAAAAAATATCACTACAGATACCCTTGTACAACTGTCATGATCTACTGGACTTTATAATAAAAGTTTAAATTGTGGTACAGAGCAAGCTAAATGCACTGCATGCATACAGTAAATAATGGTACATACATTGCGAAGCTGTCTTATTTGTTCCCTTTCTTCCCTTAAATGCTCCATTTTCCTCCTCATAGTAAATCCAGGATCCACTGCACCATAGTCCTGACGCGATACACGGTTGAAAGCTATTAAACATTAGTGAAGTTAGTTTTCAGAATTCAGATAAAAAAAAAATGCAATTACTAAAAATCTACCACCAAAGATAAAAATGTGAAAAAAGTTGCAAAACTTTTCAGAATATATTTACATACCCTGATGTAAAAAATGCTGTTTATGAAACTTATCTTTCAAATAAAATATGCAGATCATCCTACTTCAGTGCAAAAGGATAACTAGCAAATACGCAGAGTTGACTTCAATATTCAAATATCTGATTGAGCTACGCAACTCAATATGCACTTTTCCAAGTATATCCTGCAATCTAGCTTTGAAAGTATTTCACTTTGTTTTACTTTTCTTCCACGTTTAAAACTTTAGGAGTCTTTGTAAGACTAAAAAAAGGGACAGAACTCCCTGACATAATTTACAATGACTTAAAATATACATACACACACATATGCATATGTGTTAGGTGTGCATATGCAGTGACACAGTGACTGCTTATCAAAGAACTAATTGAAAAATATTAAAGTCTTGTCTACACAAGTTAAATAATTACATTCACTTTACTATTCTTCATGGTCAGAAAACCTCCAAACAACAATTCTGTTATTTTTTACAACACTGGCAAACAACTCTTGTGTAGCAACAGCACTGTATCATTAAGTATTTTACTCCAGGCCTTTGATCAACGGGAAAAAAAAATTAAAAATCAATACTTACACCAATAGAACTTTCTATATTGTTTCTAATAGTTTGGATTGTAGCAAGAGATCTAACAATCAAAAATAACAGATTTTACAGATACTAGTGAAGTCACTGCTCTGATTTTATACATTGTAAGAGTATGTAGTTTGTAATACAGATGCATGTTACCGACAGGAGGTACGGAAGCATCCAAAACCCCGAAGATTTTGACAGGTAACCAAGAAACAAAATGCCATTCACTTTCCTAGAACTGAGTGAAAGGGGTGCTGCTGTTTTCCATTATCTGGCAGTGGTTCCTGGGAAGCCTACTACTGTACTGAGAAAAGAGGGACTAAAAAACACTAACAAGCCTGTTTCCTCTTATCAAATCTGCACCTTCCTGCATCCAGGGATGCAGGTAACTCAGAAGCCTCTAAATGATTAAGGCCAGGCAGGATCATCCCTGGTACATGCAGCTAACCTAACTATCTCTGGCACAGAAGTTTCATACAGCTGCTCACAAGTCACTCACAAGTGACTTTCTCAAGTGGCCCTGAAGAAGCCATTTGCATGACCTACTCTACTACTGGGGCTCACAGGCTACTATTAAGGTCAAACTTTGTTACCATAAACACCAAATGAAAGTAAACTGAAGAGTTGAGATCGTTCTTTCTTAATGAATTTGCCTAAAGTTCCCTTAAAATCAGAGAAAAAGGACTGCACAGTGGCCTGTCCAAACTATCTTTTACACTGTTGACATCCAATATTTGTATAGACACTTGCAAACAAAAGAATCCTGTAACTGCAAAAAAACCCACCCCTTTTATTTCCACCTAGACCGAAAGTCTGCTTTAAACAATAAAACCTTCTTATGAGGGTATGGCAGAATGTTGCAAGAGTCAGGGTGCAACAAAGCACTACACCATAAAACTCCTGGCAAAGCTCTGCTCAAAGAATCCTTTCACAGGACAAATTACAAAAATCTTCTCTTGAAATTATCCTGCTTCAGCCATCAGGTCTCAAGAACAATTGCATGCTGTTTCCCTGTTCTTTGACAGTGACTAAATATGCACAAAGTCAGTCAGTGGGGAAAAAAAATTAAAAATTAATTAAAAAAGGAATCACTGTGTAACTTCAAGAACCTTCAATTCATAGTTTGCCAAAGCAGCTGTCTACATCTTTCCCAGTACTACGCTTGTGATAAGTACACTGCGTGGATTGCTCTACTGTGGCATCTCTTCATATTCATTCCAATTCATGCATCTGCTATCCTTACCATCTATTCCAGCCTGGGAAATAACATCTGTTCTATCATGCTATGTTAGAGAACAGCAGCTTACCTGACCTTGGTTTGAGACCAAATGGTCCATGAGCGTTACTATCTGTCCTTTCATAATCCTGTTAAAAGAGATAAAGTCAATTCTCTTCAGTAAAAAGAATTTTTGTTCCCATCAATATAGTGTTTAAATTATCCTTGCCTAAGAAAACTGAGTCCTCCTTAACAGCAATGCACTCTTTTGAAGGGGACAGTATAAAATAAATGAAAGTAACCTCACTACATGTAGATAAAATTATCTTACTGAGTTAGAAAAGCAGCAGCAAATGAGCTAAAATCTACTCTAAACCATTTCAAACTACGGCAAATGATTCTGCGAACAGAGTTCTAAGCCAGCTGTAAGCAAATGCAAATATCCTCCCAATGCTTAGGGTCAAAATATGTCTTAAGAAATGTTTCCTTTCAATTATCAAGATGAGGTTTTTCTTCCTTTCACCACCTAAAAACAGAGATGCACTCAGTAATTTGTTTTGTACATGAGATATCTTTATTTCAAATAATTTCACTGTATTTGGGAGATGTTTTCATCCTGCTCCCTCAGGTACCTTGATGACAGGAGGTGGTAATGTTAATAATCTTTGGTATACTTTATTCGGAACTCGGTAGGGTAGTGTAACCACAGTGAGACTACATGCACATTCCTTAAAAAAGAAAGCAACCAGTTAATGACGCTGCAAGGCTGCACCACAAAGGTGACAACCAGTATCATAAAGGATGAAACTCCATAAGAAGCATCAGTACCTTTGAGTTCCTTGTGATATACGAAATACTAAACCACAAATTTTACTTAAAGTCCTCTGGGTGGCTAGTGCACAGGGGACCCCCACAAAATACAGCAAATTTTATTTTTCCTGTATTAACTATTTTCATTAGGAAAGATGTGGGGATAAGCAATGCATGTTTCTACACATCACTCAAAAAGAAGAAATCTTAGGATAGGTCAGATAGTTTCAAAGGCAAAATAATTTGTAATATCTGTCTCTAGCTTCTATCTAATTTTGAAATTTTATCATGAAGAAATATTTTAATTTCAAAGGAAACTAACAGCTTTGTATCTGCATGGAAAATGTGGAGACAAGTAATGAGTAAAAGATATGTTTGCTGAATGAAAAACAGAACCACAAACTTGTACCTCAGACGACACAGGAGACTGTGGGGACACATTAGTATGATCACTGTCTTGCTAAAAGAAATCAAAGAGATGAAATTATAACAATGAAAATTATGATTTAACAAGAAACATGAAATTATGAAACACTTAATACGTGAGATATGCAACATTTATCAAATATGCGACAAGCTGGCAGCAATTGAATTTAAAAACATGGGAACAGTGTTAAGGAAACACTGTTCACTGTTTATGGCAAATGTTACTTTTGCATTATCTTCACTTGATAGGTGAATTAACTTTCCTATTAACGAAGCAAGTATATGTCCTACTTTTCCCCAATACACATCCTTGGTGACTTTTTTCAAATAAAGGAGTATAATACTTATTTCTGCTATGGCTTTGGAATGTAAAGTTTATTTGTGTAGGCTGTAGCCAATGTTTTCCTGCCCTGTGACTGTGGTTTGTAGGCGTTCATGAAAAACAAATGAGTAAAACATTTTCTTAAATACTTTACACAATTACTGTATCTCACCTCATCATTTTCATTTCCACTTGAACTCTTTCTGGAAGACTTATACTGCAAAACACACACAATTATTACTTTAAAACAGACGTATGGTTTTCATTTGAACTACATGGCTTGATATCACTCAGATGTTACTTACTAATGGTGAAGCTGCTGAGGAAAAAAACCAAACATATTACAGAAACAAAGGAGCAAAAAAGAAACGAAACAGAAAAGGAACATCTAGTTCCTAGGCTAGTAAAGATCTTTATTAGGTTGATAAGAGCATTTCAAAACCTACTACCTCTATAATGTGAACTCTGCATGTGACAATTGATCCAAGTGAAAAGATCTTAACTGCTAACCCTGAAGCATTACTTGTTAGATAAAATTATGCAACCTGGGAAAGTTACTTTTACAATAGATTATGTAACTTTAAGATTGGCTACACTTTGACAGATTGACTTGACATTGTAAAGTCAAAATTATAATAATAATTATAATATTAAAAAATGTTAATGTTTGGCAGTACAAATAAGAGTATTCAGTGAGCTTTTCTGACAAGAAAACATGGACACAATACAAATTGTATTTTCACTGTTTTCTCACAACACCAGTGGTATCTATTTTTTTCTCCAGTTCACCATGGAATACAGACTTTCTTTCACTTGCTTACTGCCTTGTTTTTGCAAATGAAACATATCAGTGATACTGCTTTTTTGTTACAGGTACAGTCTGCTCAATTCACTTTTGACACATGTTCATAGCTGTATGCTATGTGATTTCAGGTATTTGCTTCCATCATAGAGCTGAAAACTGAAGTTTGTATTAAAATTTAAAGACATCCTTTAAACTTATGATGAACACTAATGCAGGTCTTCTGTAATAACAGCACCACTGTTTAATGAGTCAAATGACTGAATTCTGATTTACTCAGAAGTTTCTTCCCTTCCCCTCAAAGGCTGCAGGGCATAATTAATTTAGGGATGAAAACCATGCAAAGAGGATAAAACTCCATAAACTCTTCAGGAAACAGAAGATTTTCTGTAATCATAAGAATGTATCTGAGCTGTATGGTATGCTCTGTTTCTCCTATAATTTAATTTATTCGAAGTTCCCTAGCACTTCATAAAGATGTTTGATGGTAAAGACCAAATAAATTTTAATTCAACATAGCACTAGTCAGAATTCTATTTCTCTACCATACCCCAAACCAAATTTTATCTAATGCTGCCATAAGCAGCAATATGCAGACACTGACATCTGGTGACTAATGGTACACACTACGGCAGAAAAGTAGTACAGTCAAAATTGCCTCTCTAAAATACTAACAGTGAGAACCAAAATGCATAAATCATCTTTATAATATATACGTTGTACATTTTCCTTGCACTACAACAACAAAAAAAACCCATCAAAATGGATGGGGAAGGACCAACAATTGAAGATGAGGTTCTGGCTTTACCAGAAGACACCTGTAAATTAGACTTATTTCTTCCATCAATCTTTTACTCCTGATTTTCCTGCACTCTCACATTACCCTAAATGCACACATAATAAAATAATAAAAGTAAAAAAACCTATCGATTACATGTAAAATTAGAAGTATGACAACCTTTGAGCTTTTCTTACCTTTGCTTATATAGTTTTTTCAACTCTCATAAAAAAGTCACCCACCCATGCTCCTTCCCATTACCTTGAAATACTCTTTTCTAATCTGTTTACTTCTTCTTCTTTCTTCATTCTGCCAAATCACTGGCTGTGTTTCTGGCCAGTGCTGCTCATCTACTGAATCCTTCTGGTTTTCCAGTGGCTACAAGGTTCAGAAAAATTTTTATATAAAAGGTAAATACACCTCATGTGCATTAACACAAATTATTATGAACTGTAATTATGAATTATTTGCCTCTCATAGCCTCAGTTTTTAACATGAAAGTGGTATCACTCTTAATAGTAATTCTGGTAGAAATCACTTATTTCCTTTCAAATCCTAACACCTATTTCAAAAAAAAAAAAAAAAAAAAAAAAACCAAAGAAACTATGAAATAATTCTTAAGAAAATAACACCCTTTCCTGAATTGAGCCTAATTTTTGCCAGTATGTTAGGAAGCCTTCTAAGGCTGCCATAAATAGCTTCAAAAAAGCAGAAGTGTGGTTAGCCACCAGCACAGCAAAATTCCCAATCTGAATAAACATTGCACAGGAAAAGGATGGCTACAAGACAACAATTTAAGTATCTATCCGCTGTTGCTATCTAAGAGATTATACACATCAACTATCTGTAAAAGAAACTGTTCAAAATACCGTATTACACAACATATTCTGAAGAGACAGCTAAAGTAGAATAACAATGAACATGTATGAACACATCTACGAAAACTGAAAGCAGGCAATCTGAAGGGACCATTTCATAAGGCTAAAATTACAATTCCTACTATTTCTTTGTACTAGAATATCAGGCCATTTAAAGCAGTTGTAAATACCTGATGGATTAAAATCTAAAACATTAAAAAGTACCCTCTGCAGTTTCACTGCAATTTTATCATATCATGCAAGTTTCCCAGCGAGGTATGGGGAATGAAAAGCCTACACAAAACAAAACCATTTAGAAAATTAAAAAGTAGAACTTAAAAATTATGCAAAAGATACTATAAATAACATTAAAACCAAGTAAGTAAAACTTCAGCCTCACTGCTTTCAAGATCTTAAGCTAGTACCATATGCTCTTAAAACAAAAGGCCTTTATAATTTGACATACCAGTCAAATTATCTTGAAGCTTCAGTTGTTCAAAGATAATTTCCACAACAATTACATACATACAATAACTATGTGTGTGAGCAAATATATGAACGTGTAACAGTTTTCTGACAAAAATACAAAACCAAAAACCAAACCAAAATCATTAAAATATGATGCCACTATATTTACACTTGAGTATTTACCTGCCAGCTGTATGGGGACACTGGAGAATTCACTTCATCTGTTGAGACACTAAAAATAAAGATGAAAAGCATTATGAAATTTACTACTTTTCTGTGTACTTTAAAACCAAGTTACTTTACCAAAAAATTGAACACTTGAAAAGCAGCTTCCCTGCAGCACCTACAGTATTTTCATCTACCTGTATAAGGATGTCACAATGTGCCTAAGTATGACCACTTGACTAAAATCTCACATCCTATTTCACTCTCCTTCTACCATATGCTGACAATAGACTTTCCACACTGCAGTGCTTTATTCAGATAACGATTTTTCTTAAGCATGTTGATCTTTAGAGATTACTAATGAATCTTCACTGTTTTGTTTCACAAAGCAACCAGTGAAACATTTTCTTCAAAGCTGACAAAAGATCTTAAATTTTTGGGAAACTCACATACTTCATACTGGTAGGGAAGGGAAAAACATTTAAAGATGGTACAGTAAAACTGCAAAACCTCAAAAAAAAAAAAAAAAAGCTCTCTGGAACATGGATTGCCTGAGATTATTGAAGGTTCTCAGCAAAATAAAAATTTTTACATTTGGCAGCACTTCAAATTTTTCTTTCCAAATCCTTCTGTGAAATTCACTTCTATCATCTCACCAGCAAACACTTCATTCACATTGTGACAGCTGGCTTAGAAGCTGTGCAGTGTACTAAAAGGCTAACAGCTGGTAACTGAATGCAAGAAGGACATAACACCATGAGCAGTTATAATAAATCCTAAAGGGAAAACTAGCTTCTGCTGCTTTGTATTCCTTTTTCTTCCTTTTTTCTTCTGTTTGCCTCCAACCATTAATGCTACTTTTTAAAGCTTCTAGACATAAGAAATCTCTTTGAATCATGTCCGATAGCTTGATAAGCAATTCAGTTGAAGTCTGAAGGAACTGCTGCAATAAATAACTGAGTTTTGGGTGTTGATACAGATGTATCCTATAAACTATGACATATTCTATAGCTATAAATCATTTAGGGATATGATAGTCTTTGTACTCTCTTTGTGTATGCCTTAGGTAGTGTGTGGTTCAGGATTCTATATATCAGTGCAATAAAGCAACAAATACCCTGCAACACCTACCTGGATGGGGTTTTTTTCAGGGGTGTTTTGTTTGTTTGTGGGTTTTTGTTTGATTTGGTTTTAAGTCTCAGAACTGTTCGTGTCTCATTAACAAACCAGGAAAAGGTAAATGTAATCTTTCCTGGAATACCCTATAATGCGAAGGCCATACACTACAAGAGGTGAGAGCATTCCAAAGAACAGAAACTGTATGTTAAGAAATTATGGACAGGAAGCTCCAAATGCAAATGAAAAATAGTTGCACCATGGTTCATTTAACCACAGGACATATGAGCAACTAGCTCTTGAAACCTCAGATACCAATGAGAGAGAAGATACCCAAAAAAGGATATATCACATTGAAATATCTACAGTGTGTCCCTTTCTATTTCAGTAAACACTTTCCTGATGTGTGTACCTGTACTGTAGAGAGCTGCCACCAGCCCCACTGCTCTATAGCAATAACCAAGAGCAGTTACGGCTTTTGTCTTCAAGATGTACAGCTAAACTAGGGCCGGGACACAAGCAGATACAGATTCTTTTGAAGATACAGATTTAGAAAATTATGGAGCTGGCAAAAATTGCAAAAGCCACTGTTTAAATGGAGTTCTCACTAGGAGGCTGCCAGTAAATTCTCCCTCTTTAGCTTAAAAATGAAACCAGATTACTTCTTGACCAAATTGATTATAAGAACTGATCTAAAATTCCTTAAGGGAGGGAGGGCTGAATTGCTAAATTCTCTCTCACCCATATAGTCAGAAATAGGAAGTTGTCATTCCCCAATTCTTCTAAAGACAAGGGTCTTGGTATTATTGTTTGGGTTTGGTTTATTGATTTTGGTTTTGGTTTTTTTTTTTTAATTCAAAGAAAATGCATGAGCGTATAGCTCCTAAAGACAATGGATTCTTCATCAGTCATCCTTGACAAACAGTAAATGTTTTGCAGTCTGAACTCCCACTAGCACTTTTCCAACAGCTCTTATTAGCACAAAAGGACTGCCAGGGTGGAAAATGTAGATGCCCAAGCACAGCTGAAGTGCCGTTTTTATGTAACACGGGACCTAACACATCTGCACAGCATTGCTGCCTACGAGAGACATGACCTTCCAGACTGGCACTGAATGTCCAAAACAGCACTGGAGTGTGTATCCTTAGGCACCTGAATTGCTGCCAAAAACAGACCCACAAATTACTATCTGGATGACATCAACTTTCCTGAAGGCTCAAAAGAGTTTTGGAGTTTTTTTAAATCTGAAAGAAGCTTAAGAACAGACTCTGTGCAGCTTCTATTTCATCTTGAGCTCAAAACATCACAACAGAAGATGGCAGTAGTGATACAGAATAAATATAAAAATTAAATTAATAAAATACTGAAATCTGTGATACATTAAACTATATCAATACCATTTTTCAGATTCCATTGGCTGCTTCAGCCTGTTCCTTGCACTTACTGAAACTGAATGATTAAGAAGCCTAGAAAGAAACACAATACATTTATTCAACAGCTTTGTAGTTAAGCATTTTCCTTAGAATGTTACTTTCACTGCATAACATTTCCTGTAAGAAGTTTTGAACATTAAGATGACATTTTCCATAAAATTATAATATATATGACCATACAGATATGAAATCCAAGCCCAATCCTGCTTCCATTTAAATCAACAATATTGTTTCTAGATCTTGAAATAGCTCAAGTTCTGAATTTTAAGAAGTAAAACATGACAATAATTCATACCAAAAAGAAATCTCCTGTTATTTTTCTCCCTATTTTTCTTTTTCAACTGATCTCACAAAGTTATGCTGCCCTCAACACAGAAGGCCCCACTGTTCATTAAAATTAGAAGACAGAAGATAGTGAACCTAAAGCAGACAAGAAATGATATACAGATAGAGCACAAGAAGTCCATCACAGAATCACAGAATGTTAAGGGTTGGAAGGGACCTCAAAAGATCATCTAGTCCAACCCCCCTGCCAGAGCAGGACCACCTAGAGCAGGTCACATAGGAACATGTCCAGGTGGGTTTTGAACGTCTCCAGAGAAGGAGACTCCACAACCCCCCTGGGCAGCCTGTTCCAGTGAGTCAGCAGAAGAAGGTAAGAAGGTAGCTGGTTAAGAAACACTGCAAGTGCAAAGAAAATGTAGGGAAAAATGAGAGGTGGAAAATGGAGAAACACAGACTAAGAACTAAACAAAAAGTCTAGTGCAGAAATGAAGCAATGTTTACCATCTTTCTAAATGGTAAACAGTCAAAAACTTGCAGAGAGATTCAGAATTGCTTTTTCTTTTGGAACAAACGCATACCACACGTGCACACACAGGAAGAAGATATGTGCTATTATGGTTGTTTAAAATGTTAAAAATAACAAAACAATCAGTAACGCTTAAATATTTTCAAGTAAGTGTCATGTTAAATGGCAACTAGAAAGAATAATTTGAATTCTTGGAGGCAATAATGCACTTCTACACTGACTTTATATGCCTGTGATCAAAGTATATTTATGCTGAATTATATACAGAACTAGACTGTATTAAGAATCAGAATATAGAAAAACACCAGCTACTCAATGGAAGAAAGCACCTTTTTATATTTCATTATTATTATGAAGGGCAGTAGAACTGTTAACTTCAGATGATTGATGATTTTTCAATCAGACTTCTCTGATAATAATTTTGAGCTCAGTAATCTCATTTGTAGTTTAAACCTCTCACTGCGTGAACCTTGATTTAATGGAATTATGACAAGTTAAGCCTGTAAACCAACAGTCTGCACCATCTGCTCCCTGTATTTTGTATTCAGGAACTTAATTTTGAGGGTACATTCCAGACTTAAAATTACAATATATCCTGAAAAAAGTGTTAAAAAAAGCCCACAATATTCAGAGAATAGGCTATCAAACCATAATGTAAACACATTATTTTAAAGTAATTAATTTTTAGAGAATTCACATTCAAATTAGCCATATGAGAAATTGAGAGACTTTGTAGCAAGCTGTGTTCATTATAGAATGAGCTTTAAAAAAAAAAAATTGAGTCACCTAAACATGTTAATGTTGCACAAAAAAGTGACACTATCAGTGTAAAATCAATAATCATATGTAACACAGATCACTTCTTCTTTAAAGCCACTATATGAAATGTAAAGAAAAACTATTCAAGCTAATTCAAACATATATGGATATGCACTTTTCAGCTACACTGTTTCTAAAAAACATGTATATAATTAATGTTTGAGTTTATTATAAACAAAGCATATTTTTATACTTTGTAAAACAAAAACAACACAGAAATTTTTGAAACTTCCTGTTTAAAATCTAGAGAATATTAATGGGGAAGTAAGAGCAAGTTCAGTATCTGTCAGGTCAGCAGTTAGTTGTCCAGTCAGAGAAATCTGAATTCCCTGTGGAATAAGGAACTGGAAAGTTTTTAGTTAAAAAAAAGGTGAAGAAAATTAATCTGAATTTACTGAATTGCAGATTAAGGAATTCATGGCAAAATAATGTGTTCAGCTAGAAGAAGGGGGGAAAAAAAATAATCACTGTAGTTGTCTTAAAAACTGTCTCCCAGGAAATACAATGAAAAATTGAGTATCCAGAGTTAAAGTACAGGTAGAGCTCATATTCAGAAGTCATGCTCTGTGGCGCTAACGGTACAAAGACTGGCAACTGTTTCTATTGATATTACAACTCATTCAGTTAAAAACTTTTATTTTTTTAATTAGATCAATTATCAGGCCAATTATTGATGGTCATACTGAATTGCTAAATAAGAATTTGCATAATACACTTGTGTTGGTACTGCAATTAATTTCCTACTTAGTTCCTACTAACTATACAAATTCTGTTGTTACAGAGGTAGTATATAAACTATTACTTTTAAAGGATTCTAAATCTTATACAAACTTTGAACTGTAAATTTCTCAACAGCACATACACAATGCCATATTTATACATATCAAACTCAAAACAATATCATGACTCATTTTTCTAGTTTTACATCATGCAAGCATGACATCTACTCCAAACAGGAAGTTATGCTCCTAGGTTTGGACTCATTTTAAATGGTTTTTTGAAGAGTTGCCTAATTAAATGTTCCCCTTAAATAGTACCTCATCTTAAAGAACAATAAATGCATTGCAATGTATTTTAAATAACAAAATATATGAGGCTAACTTTGACAATTCCTTTATTCTGTTTTTGTTCAAGAAATGGACAAAATGTTTATTTTGTCCACGTTTTAAACTTTGGAAATCTGAAGCTCTACAAAGACTTTATACCTTGATGCACGTCCTGCCGCCCTTGTCCTCTGGAAGAGTTTTTCACTGAATGAAGTTCTATAGCTTAATGGCCTTCGTCTGTATTCAGATTTCATGTACACCAAAGCCAAAGACGAGAGAAGGAAGCAGGATAGGTTGATGGGAGAGGACAGGGAAGTCATTAGCAAAGCAAGCAAAAAGAAAGGAGACTGCATAATTGTTTTCTTAAAAAAATCCACACTGAACAAGCAGAAGTACAATTAGTAAGCAATTATTTCATGATGTTCACTTTTCTGAGGAGTCTCTTTATGGAGATTGAGCATATTTTCCACAAACACAGAAATATCTTCACTAAACTTCTGTTTATGGTGAGAAATAAACTCACAAAACTACGGATTCAAAATCTGTGATAAATTTTATATCAGAAGTGATTTTTCCCTCATGTACTTAAAGATACATAAGCAAGCTTCAAAATAGAAAAGCTAAGCTAAGTAAAACTTATAGACTACTAAGATTGCATACGTCTGAACAATTCCAGAGCGAAGTAGAACCATTAGCAAGATCACTGCATTAAGATACAAAACATGATGAATAAAATTTAAGTTGCGTACTTCAGAAGAGGAGTGGCTTGGTATTTCAAGTGATTTGATAACCAAAAAGTTTTAAAAATAATCAAACAAGACCCACATGCATCACAAATAACCATCATATAAAAACTCAATATAAGAAAAATCACACTTATTCTCTTATTAATAAAATAATACAATTTAACATTTTTAGTCTTTTTTACAACACTTTTGTCAGTAAGAGTGTATGAGCATTAATATTTCATTCATATTTTTCCCTTCACAGTGTGAACAACAAATTCTTAAATACACTGCATGTAGTTAAAAGTAAAACCTATTTTATCTTTTACACACACACACAACTGCTATTATATTTAAATAATATAAAACACAGGTGAATTTTTAAAGCTCTGCAATTCATAGCATTAAGATATCAATTTCTCTAACGACTTCAAGTATATTTCAACTATCATAAAAGCAAATCAGCAGTGCAGAATCTCATCATTACTCAGAAATACAAAGGAAACAAAAATACTATTTAAGCCTATATTAAGTTAAATCCATTACTGTGGGGTGACAAATGACAGTGAATCACTATTAACTACAACTTTGACTTTTCAGAAAAGAGTTTATTCTTGCCAAAGTACCTCAGGCGTTATTTGCCTGCTTAGTAAAGGAACCAGAGAGAACAATTCCTACCATAGCCTGGCCACATCCTATGCAATTCCAAGTATTTCCTCATGCTCTTCCTTTTACACAGTTGCTACCTTGTTCTATTACACTGCTTTAATCTACTGCTGGCTCTACAGCTCCTTTTCAATAAATCACTCTGTTGTGACACCAAATGTGAAGCGGGAGTCCTGATGGATAACAAGTTAAACACGAGCCAGCAATGTGCCCTTGTGGCCAAGAAGGCCAATGGTTTCCTGGGGTCCATTAAGAAAAGCATGACCAGAAGGTTCAGGGAGATTCTCCACCCTGTCTACTCTGCCCTGAAGAGGTCACATCTGGAATACTGTGTCCAGTTCTGGGCTCCCCAGTTCAACAGAGACAAGGAATTACTGGAGAGAGTCTCGTGGAAAGCTTTGAAGATGATTAAGGGACTGGAGCATCTCTCTTACAAGGAAAGGCTGAGAGACCTGGGGCTGTTTAGCCTGAAAAAGAGAAGACTGAGAGAGGATCTTACCAATGCTTATCAATATCTAAAGGGCAGGGATTGAGAGGATGGGGTCTGACTCTTTTCAGTGGTGCCAAGTGACAGGACAAGGGGCAACAGGCAAAAACTTAAACACAAGAAGTTTCATCTGAACATAAGGAAAAACTTCTTTCCTGTGAGGGTGATGGAGCCCTTGAAACAACTGCCCGGAGGCTGTGGAGTCTCCTCCTCTGAAGATACCCAAAACCCACCATCAAACCAGGAAATCAAGAGACTCACATTCATCTGTTCCTCTCCATAGGAGGTATGTCACTGCTCCTGTAGACAGCAATTTTATGAAAAGAAACACATGTATCTTGAAAGAGTCTGTCACTTTAACTGTTTGACCTTTCTCAATAAGATGTCAAAACCTTTTGGGTATAAGGCAAGTTAAAGAGAAATTTATTTCTAACACAAGGTATCTTAACTAATATTGTAATACCTGTGTTTTTGTTCTTGCTGCAGTAACTGAGCTGCTATTTTTCTCAGGTCAGTCACTTCTTTGAGTTCATCATCATCTTCAGCCAGCAGCTGTTCTTTCTGAAGCCTGAAAAAGTAAACATTAGTGACTTGTCTGACTTCAGTAAAGCAAGTCACAGAGGTGGCTACATTACAGCACTATAACTAAGGAGCACTTCCTATAAGCTTATTTTCTGCACAAGAAGCAGCAATATCCGTCCAATATGTGATTTCTTTCCTCCATGTGCAAGAACCTTAAAACAAAACAACCTTTAGCCACCACTTTTGGTATAACCTTCCCCAAAAAAGATTTACCTTCTTTCATCTCCCCAGTCCTCATTCTGTTCTATTTTATGGGATTTCTCAGGATGTTTTCCCCGTTCCTTACACAGAATGAAAAATAAAGTTAGACTTGCATTAAAAAAAAAAAAAAAACACCAAAAAAAAAAAACCCGTAAGCCTGTTAAACAGTTTTTCTTTTGTCAAGTTACCTTGATATAAGACAGCAATGGTCCAATCTGTAGATCTCCTTGCTCAGGAACAGCTCTCTCTTCTGCATTTGGATCTATGTAGTCATACACCTCCTGGTCTAGTGAGGATTGATGAAGAATGGAAAAAATATTAAACAGTTCTCTCAAACAAATGTTATTCTTGAGAGAAGTAAGTACTTCTGAAAAATATCAGATCAAGATAAAACAATGAAATTCTGTCTTCTTAGGCTAGAAATAAAACTTTTTTCTTTCTGGTCTTGTCTATTTATGATTATTACACTGTTTTCTGAAATTATGGAAATACAGTGCTTACATGTGATCATATCATTTTGTGCAAGATTAGATTGCCTAAGCAAAAGTACTTTTGTGACATTATGACAGATGCATAACAGGTATTACCTTTCTGTGGATCAAGTTTACTTCCCATCACATGATTTTCATTCCTTAATGTCTGTTCCCTTGTTGATTCTGATACCTGGGAGTGAAGGCTGATTGTATCATCATCAGATGGCTGCAAAGACAGTCACATTAAATAGGGAACTTTAATTTGTATTTAAGTTTGTATTTAACTATGATATGATTTGCTAAGAACTCTCAAATTAAACTGCAAGTGACCCTATCATGAGGGATAGCTCCCAGGACAGAGTAACGTCAAATGAGGTGGGTTTTTTTGTGGGCGGTGTTTTGGGGTGAGAGGGGGGAATGCAGTTTAAGAGAATTAGTTAAAAGGAGTAACAGACAACTGTTCAGTATGTAATATAATACCGAAATAGAGTATTTTGTTCAAAAAGGTCCTATCAAGCCCTGGTCAGTGGACTAAGAAAACAGTACTTAGGTACTTTCTTATCTAAAGCCTCAAACTACTTTGATTCATTAGATGACTAGGAAAGGAAAAAAAAAAAAAAGAAAGAAAAAAAAAAAAGCAGCTTTAGTTCTAAGCATTTGGAATTTTCTTAAAAGAAAAACCCAACTAGTACTATTTCTTGTTCTACAGTTGTCTCACTAACAATCACGCTGAATTTGTAATAATTCTACCTGTCAAAAAAATCTTTTGTTCTACACTATTCAGCTTTCATATCACAGTTATTAAGTACAGTTCCTTAATCTGGATTTCTACAAATACACAGGGAGCATGTAGGGATTTTTGTGCATCACTTTAAACCTAGGACATCATCCAGAAGTTTATTACCATTTAAACAATGAGGATTACTAACATACACAACACTCTAGTCCAAATAAACTTTCACTTTCTGAAGTATATTCATTTCATTAATAACAAAAGAAAGTTTCAAATAAATGTTTTCTGTTACGTACAAAATAATTATGCACTTCACATATTAGAAGATCAGTTAGAATTCAGAATTAGAATTCAGTTTTAAAAATGTATGAAATTTGGACTGAAACCTTAACCAGAAAATTTAAAGCACTATATAAATAATTTTTGTCTGATACTGGCAGTCTAACGGTCTAAACTCAACTGTACAGATATTCATGGAATGAATGCAACTTAGTTAGCATTTCTTAAATTATACAAAATACAAAGAAAAAAATTATAAAACCCAGAAATGACACAAATTGAACAGTGAAGAATACTCACTTCTGTTGTGGACAACCTTTTATCCCCATTATCACTTCCGATGCCAGAGTCTGGTCCATGATTTTTATTGGGATAGAAGTCCTCCATGCTACATTAAGAAAAACAACACAAAAAAACACACACAGGAATGAAAGAAATAGTATTTTCACTTTTCTAAAAGAAAATAAACATCCTTTTAAGAATATGTTCTCTATACTCATGTGCGGTTGCTGATACAGAATTTTTGCACAATGCCCCACGTGCAGAGAACAAATTCTTAATCTCCTACATGAGCAGTTTAAGAAAAAGTATCAAAGCAAAGCTGAAGTACAAACAGTCAATTACAGTACTCTCTGTATCTATGCAATTTTAGAATTATTCTATTTCATGTAAAAATACCATCTTCAGAAAAGAACGCTTCCTCTGGAAAAAAAACACAATTCCTTGAACTGTACTGGCAGACAGGCTTTTCTACAGTAGCAAATATAAATTCCCTAGCAGACTTGTCATGTTACAATGGTTTAACTCTGCCTGAGTACCTACAAAATATTTCCTCCAAATTTATGCCTTTCAAAGATACAGAATTGCCAGCATCAGCAGGATGCACTGGAGCTTGGTTTACATCGTAAGATTACCTGGGAAGTTTAATTAAACAAGTTCTCAGTACTACAAATATGATGTATACTGGTAATACCCATGACCTTATTCCTTTGCAATACATTTTAGTTGTAGACTTTAAGTTCAGTGCAGGCTTTTGGGGAGCAGTTGTGGATCACAGATTTTAGGAGCATTTAGAAGCTATCTACAGATGCTCTGAACTAATTCCCTATGGCACAGTTGCCTGAGACCACAGACTGAATCTGATGGATCAGATGGTTCTGTGTAAGCTTTATTCATAATTTACAACTTTCCTTCAGCCTTGAATACAGAGTCACAAGTTGCATGTGGTATTTTAAGAAAATATGTAAAAAGCGAATATTATTCCATATAGTTTCCAATGGCATGCCAACTGATGACAGAAAATACAAAAACTTTCTCCTTTAATTACTCAAGAGGTACTCAGGACAGAAATCCAACAAAATATTCTGCGCTTTTTGACCTTGACTAATGTAATTAAAAAAACATGGTATTTCAATTATGTTTAAGTTACGTTTCCCTTAATACACACATGTGAGAGGCAGACTTTCCATCCAACAAATAAACTCTATATTCAGGACGTTTATTGGAACTTCTCATCTACTGTTTTGACATATCTATTTGGGAAACGAATAGCTGAGTTTTCCAATAAATAAATGTAAAATACACCTTTGTTCTGATTTCCAAGTCTTTACCGAGTACAATGAAAATTTTTCAGAGGAACTCAGATGAGCCAAGTAAGCTTCCAGTAATACAATCTTAAAAAATAAATCCTGTGACTCCTAAATTGAGAACAATTTAAATATTGAAACTACAGCTATTATCTGTAATAAACAGACCACTTCATAACAAGTGCTGAAGTAAAATAAAACAAAAAACCCACTACTCACCTGTCTGTGAGTGGCTGGGAGGGGATTCGTTTACCTAATGATGGAAGATCCAAAGAATCTGGTTTTTTATCTATTCTGAGGCACGCCTGAATGCTGAGGAATTTAAATATATGTACTTTACCCTTTAAACATATCTGTTGGGAAACAAATGAACAAAACCCAAAAATACTTAATTACATAGCATGTCTTTGAAAATGAACCCCAACAAACACTTTCTACACTGAGTTTGTGTCCACAACTTCCCACTAGGAGAAACTGAGCTAAAAGAATGAAAATCTGATTGGTGTAACTTAAAGCTTCCTCTTTCTTAAGATCCTAATGCAAATTTCTGAACTAGAATGCTTTAATACTAACCTGTGCTGGTGGTATCTGCATTGGATTGTTATCCAAAACTATAACTTGTAAGTGACGTAACTTTCTGTAACAAATTGGAATTTCTGTAATTTTATTACAAGAAAAATCCAGTTTTACCAAGGGAAGGTCTCCTAATTCTGCATTGGGGGAAATAAAAAGAAAGAATCAGATATCTTCTTAACACATTACCTAATTTACCTACATTGAAGAAATTAAGACCAGTAGCTTACCATCTGGCAACATATGGAGATTATTTCTTCTTATGTTTAGTTCTCTAAGTGATTGCAATTTTCCTATTTGCTGTGGAAGAACCTGAAGTTCATTGCAGCTAATATCCTAAGAAATAGATAATTAATAATTTAACTGTGCATCTTCAATTAAATTAGGCAAACTATTAAAAATAATTTATAAAAATCCTATCTTTTTATTTTCCACAAAGGGAATAAGTACCATAACAGATCCTGATTTTTCTTCAATATTTAGATCATGTTTCAGAAACTCAATTCAAAAAGTTAAACCAGTGAATGATGAAAGACTGGTTTTGAGACTAAAACTGTAGCCTAGGAATCAGTAATTCCTGGTATAGTTCCTAAATAAGTCCAAAACTTCTTGTGCTACTGCTGGCAAATGATTTGTGTTCTGTTCCTTTTATAAAAATTCTTCTGCTGTAAAAAAAACTTGAAGTAATCCATGCAACTAAAAATTGACAAAGAGCAATAGCACGTTCGTCAGCTTTTTGGATACAAGCACTAGAGGGTGACAAAGCTGCTCCAAGTGAACAGACTACAGCTATTTTTGCCACTTAACTTTTATGTAGTCCAGACTGATTAACAATCACATTGATGTAAGACCATTTCTAAGATTTTTTTTATTTCTGTTTCAGTAACACTGACTTCAGAGACCAGCTTCCTAAACTGGATAATTTATCTAATGAAAAACCAGAAGCTGATTTTCAAGTCAGTAACTAGAAGCCAGGCCTTAGACAAATCCAGCCTCCTTCTCCACTACAAACTTCCAACTCTTCAGCTTAGGTACTCCTCACCTGCTTTTGGCAACCACGATGTCTGTATATATCTGGATGTCTCAGAAAGCACAGGCTGCTTGGGACCAACTGTTGTGTATCTATTTCAACTTCCTTCCTGTCCACGACATCAAACTTATGATGGGATTCCCTTCCTAAAAGCATCTTTCTAATGCACTGCTTCAAGGTTTACATTCTTTTCAATGTATATATATATTACTTACATTCTAAACAAGTATAATACAGGTACTGTAATGAAACTCTCTAATATGTCCTTATTCTTTCATCACACACACATTCTAGGTTTGACAGTATTGTAAAATAAGCCAAAAGTACCATAACAGCAATTCTGAAGATCTTCTCATAAAAAAATTTCTCACCAAAGAGTAAAGGACACTAGAAATGTCTTATAAATATTCAGAATCTCTCATATTACTTGTAATTAAAATAAGAATGTATATTTATAGCTCAGAAATCAGGTCCCTTTAAAAGAAATCTCTAGGGTATACACAGCTACTCTGGGAACAGATTGCTTACAATGGTCACAGAAATAATACATATTGAGAAAAAACAGATAAAATAAACCAGTCCAAGTGCAAGGTCAGTGAATAATTTTACACAGTTCTCCAAAACACATGAGCTGAACATGGACTAATAATCAGAAAAGCACAGAATATTAAGAAATATAAAGAACATAATGGACAAGAAAGTAGAAAACTTTAGTATGACATATGATGAAACTGTTTCACAGAAACCTAAGGTGTGAATATCACACACCATTCTATTCACCCGAGTGAAAATAAAGGAATGGTAGAAATGGGATGGAAAACAAAGAAAGACAAAAAAATCCCATAGAATGATACGACAACAAATGAACAGCTTAACTTGTGTAAGAGTACAGTAAAGAGATGAACTCTTCAGCTGGACAGAGGATTCTTTATAACATAAGAAAAATAAATAGAATTACAATTACTATAATTAAGGTAAAATAAAAATTCACCATTTTAAACAACACACACATGAGGGACTCAAAATAATCTGAAGAGCAATTTTATTTATAAGCCTTTCAAGCTTTACTTAACCCAGCATACTGACTTATGTTTAACCCCCTTTTTTAAACTCTGTAATATATCACACCTGTAATTTGAGCTCAAGCACTAAGAAAAATCAGTAATCAATTTTACATTTTGTAATTCTATATTAAAAACACATATTTTTTTTTATACTGTAAATAAACTGCTTATAGTTTGTTTACTTAGTACAACAGTTCACAATTACACTTACCAACTCCATTAGATCTCTCAACTTCCCAATTTCTTCTGGAATGGAGACCAGCTTATTATTACTGACAACCAGAACTTTAAGTGGAAGATCAAACAGGTATTTTGGCAATGTTGATAAAAGATTTCGACTTGAAAGAAAGAAAAGTGAATAAGCAAGGCTAGATTATAATTTTCTTTTTAAGCCTGACAGGGAGTCTGAGAAGCACATTGTACAATTTTTTTTCCTATTACAGCAGGTATTCTCCAACTATTTCAATTTCATCTAAATTTAAGCTACAACCACCATCACAAATTCCTCAACAGATAAAGCCTATCACAAATACATGAATTTTAGGTCCCTATCTCACATGAAGAACTAAGTACATACTGTGACTGGATCTAACACTAAAAATGCACAGAGGAATCTGTAAAAAGAAAATATTTTTGATGTTTGCTTTTATCCTGCTTTCTGATATCTTCAGAAGGACCACCTGATCTGCCAGTCTACCAATATTAAATTCATGTTCTCAGCAAACCAGAACTTCATATAAGGCCATTGCTTCTCATTTCACGTGGTCACGTCACTCCTGAGTCATCACATGTAAGCCCTTAACATCTACTTATTAATTTGCAGAGCAATATTTTGGAAAGAACATTGGAATTTAAAAAATTATTTTTGTGTCTATAATTATCCAACTGCACACATGTACGTCTGCTTTGTATGCAAGAAATATACTGTTACTGACAATTTTATTTAAATCCATATTGGAAAAAGTACCAACTACAGACTGTCACTGCCAGAAATACACAGAATTTTTCAAATAAGGTACCTGTACGTTTAAAAAGGCCATTGGAAAACCAACTCCAGCTTGTTCAGATGTGGTATGAAAGTAATTCCTTTCATACACTAAAGTAAAAAAATTCAGTAATTGCTGCTGCTTTAACTAGAACTGTGTAGAGGTCAGTTCTATTATATAAAAATAAAAAAGTTTTGTTGGTTGTTTTTTTTGTTAAGTGATGACATTCGTGTTCACACTATATTATAAAAAACCCAGAGGTTTTACTGCTAAATTGATATGTATCAGAGTATGTTTTCATATTTTTAAATACAAAGCTTTTTATGTTATTTTTATCCATGACTACAGATCATAGGGCTGCACAACCAACCAGACAAAAAAAAAACAAAAAAACATTGTCCTTGCAACATTTCAGCTTCAAAGCAGTACTGCGATTTTAACACCATAAAACAAAAGCAAACTTCTATCAGCATCTTTATAGAAGTAATGTATTTATTTTGCTAATTCTAAGTGAATAATACAGGTAAGTTTTTTTAATGTTGTAAAGGACAGATACGACGGGCTTTTTTGGGTGGAGACCATAAGCAAAAGTATTTTGTACATGTAAACTTGTTTTGATTGATTATAAAAATGTGTCAATGAAACAGTCATTCTCTGCAACACTTAGATTTCCTCTGTTTTTCTTGGGGGGGGAGGCAGGTGTTTGGTTTTGGGGTTTTTTTTGGTTGGGTGGTTGGTGTTTTTCCTTTGGGTTGTTGGTTTTGGGATTTTATTGTTGTTGCTGCTTTGTTTGTTTGTTGTTTTGGGCTTTTTAAGGGGGGGGGAAGAGCTGCCTATTTCACTATGGTTTGCACAATACCTTTCTTAGTCATCTGAATCCAAAATTAGAATTTAGGATCATGTGGTTTTCTTCTGTAACAAAATACTGAAACTAGTAAACCAGGATTATAGCTTGCTCTTCAACTACTCTAGTCCACATCTTCATGCATTACAAAAACAGTCCTCAAACGTCAGCATAAAAATGAAGACAAAGCACAGTAAGGCAAATGATGAAGAGTTGACTCTTGAAGTAACACCAATGCCCAGTTAGAACTACGTGCTAATGTGTAAAGAACTGTGGTCAGCACCTCAATTACCACCAAAAGAGAAACTGCCTGTTGCTGCCTTGTGAAGAAACTTAGGTCAAATTTCTTTCAGAAAACACTGCAGTTATTCATATCAATAATCCTCTTTAGAACAGATTACTCTTAAATTATCACTGTAAGTAGTGATATTTGCAGATTCCGAAACAGAGTTTTTATGGTTGTTTGGATTTTGTGTGTTTGGGCTTTGGGTTTTTTTGGGGTTTTTTTTTGTTTGGTTGGTTGGGTTTTGTTTTGTTTTTTTTACTGTTTTCTTTTCCAAGGATCAAATTACAGTGGTTTTTCAAAATAAATTCTGGAAACAAATCTCACATGTTAAATAGCTCTTAGCTGAGAAGATCGTTTTGGACTTGGTGTTGTCGATACAAGACACAGGGAATGTTGTGCAAAACAGGGTCTCAGCTCTTCTTGGGAGAGTTCTTCTAGATTCCCTCTCCTTCCAGAGCTCATATTCATCTTCTGTTCTTATGAGAAGAAGCAACGATGCATTTTCCAAGTTTAAGAATGGTGATACAGCAATGAATGTAAATAATATGCAAAATAAGTAGGGCCTTCTGGCCAGAATAACCTACCCACTCGAGAGAAGCAATTTTTTACACATGCAGTTTTTAAATATGGTCTGTCCGCATAGCATTAAAAATGGAGAAAACTTTGTAAATTCTCATTATCCTCATATAACATAGTTTACTGACTGAAATTCTGTAATGCAGTCAATTCCCACAAAGGAAGTGGGAACTAAAACACCAAGGATAAGGCAAACAAACAACACAACAATTTTATCTCTCTGTGAAAAAATGAGAGCACAAGGGCATTCAATGACCTGATGAAGCGGAATGCCACCTCTCCAATGAGATAATTTAGATAAACACCAAAAATAACAAGCATTAGCATCACAGAATCACTTAGGCTGGAAAAGACCTTTAGGATCACCGAGTCCAACTGTACTCACCTAATGTTAAGGTAGGTAAGCATTTGCAGGTTTTTAATAGATTCTGGAATGGATTTGATGCAGTTGTGATACAAATTTAAAGTTTCCAGTGGTGCAAACAACCAGACATCAGATGGAATTTCAGTAAATCTGTTTTTTGAAAGATCTAGAAGGGGGGGGAAAAAAAAAGTCAAAAATTTCCCTACAGTAAGAGGAGATAAAAGTACCCACTGTTATTCTTGTCATGTTCCTAAAAATTAAGGTGTTGCAAGAAGTGTAAAATAATTCAGTTTTACCAGATGCTACTGCATATAATTAATACACCAAAAAAGACGTTAAATACTAAGAGATTATTGTTTGATATGCCAATATAACAGAAAATAGAAAAAAGACAGGAATTCAAAAATATATTACCTACTACCAAATTAAGAACAATTAAAATGCAACTGAATATCAATTATGATGGCCCTTCCTCTGTTACTCTTTGTTCTGTGCAACTATTGTGGATTTTTTCCTCCATTTCTAGATGAAACAAAGTCAAACTACAAACACAGTAAACATTAATTTTCTTGTTTGACAGCTACATTAGAATCTAAACTCACTGTATTAAATATCTATAATGCTAAAGTCAAATTTGCAAAAACAAAGTTAAATAACTATTTTGCTTAAGAATCACCTAAAAACATTCTTTATTGAAAGCATAGTACCCAAGACGTTCTCCAGTTACACTTTTATAACTTAGCTAGTAAGAGGATAAACTCACAAAAACCAATGCCAAATGTATTTAGCTATAACAATAAGGATGCAATTTAGTTCAGCCTAAGAGCAGAATGAAAAGCTGCCTTTGACAGAGGAAATATAACACTTGAACTAGTTATTTTGACAAGGAATGACTGCACTTTGTAAATCTGCATGCAAAAGATATGAAAAACCAGCCCACTGTAAAAACGCATACCAACTCTGACTACATGAAACCATTAGTTAAGACCAGAAAATTCAAGTGGGATATGGCCCAAAAATCCCGGAAATTTAACTCCCAAAACCCGTGTCATAAAATATCTATGAAGCTATCTTGTAAGAAAGAGATATTGTCTTGAGAATGACTGTCCACTTTTTTTTAAAATTAACTCTGATTCTCAACGGAAGATATTTCAAAAGGATGTGGTTTCTCAGAAATGCTGAACAAACTCTTTTAACAAAGCAGCAATACAGATCACTTACTGTCTCAGGCTTTACTTCTCAGTTTTTTAAGATTTGCATGACATAACTGTTTCTGCTTACCTCCTGTCGTGTAATTAGTAGAACAAACTCTACACTAGACAGAAAAAAACAGACTAGAAAGTGGCTGAAAAACCTCTGTCAGGCTGGAAAGCTGCACCATCAGGCTCCAAGAAGAGAGATCTACAGCCAGAAATACAACTGGCAAAACAGCTGTGAGCAGCACTTCTTGGGTCTAACACTAAAATCATTATCATTTAGTATCTTTACCAGCAACCCTTGAAAAAGGATAGTATGTGCATTCAGGAAGTGTATGGACAACACTAAGTTGGAGGGAGCGAAGAAGCAACTCCATGCTGGAGGTACAGGATTCCAGACAGTGACCTCAACTGGCAGATGCTCCATCTATTTTAATGAAGGCAAACACAAAGAGTTGCACCTGCAGCAGATTAACTCCTCACGCCAGCATGGGCTGGAGAACAACAGGGTAGCAGATAGCTTTGCAGAGCAGAACACGTGATGCTGGCACACAACAGGCTGAATTCAAGTCATCAGTAAACTTAGAAGTGTACTGCAGATGCCCACCACATAAAATGGACTCGTACAATGAAACATCACCTTCTAGTGGCATTATTTTTGGAAGAAGACTCAACTTTGCTTCCTGAAGTCTAGAATATGTGAAATCTGTGAACTAACTGGCTGTGACTCCATTGTTCCACCATTCCAAGAAACATTCTCAAGCTATAGTATCACAAAGCCTTCCTTCACATCAGGGCATCCGCTGCTGACACTGAATTCCACAAACTCTAGATATAAGAAGCAGAAAGAAAAAGATTTAGGTTGCAGGACTGGCATTCTTAATGAACTGAATGAAAAATGGAATAAAGTTAACTAATACTGAACATCCCAATTAAAATTTAAAAACTTATTAAAAAATTTAGCATAGCTTGAGAAAGTTTTCACAGTAGGGGAGGTTTGTTTCTTGGTTTCCACCACATCAATTTTCAAAACATTATAGAAAAATGGCAGCTTTCACATGAAAGATTTTTCTGCAAAACCCTTCTTAGGTTAAACAAAGGCTCTCTTATTCTAATAATCAGCAGAGTGGGACACCTGTGTGCAGAAAAGACGTTTGCCGCTGCATCTCTACAACCTCCACCACACTCATTGACACACGCTCTTTAATACAATCCCATTCTGAAGAAATCAGCTCTTAGTCTCTGCCTGAACTTATCAGCAGCTGGCAAGATAACTGCAGGCTAGTACAAAGATCTAGTCCACAAAATACAAATGTCAGAATCTCATCGTACTGCCACTGACACACAGAGCAGTATCGTAGGTTATGTATATAAACTGGAAGATTGAAGAGCACAGTGAAAATTCTGTCACTCTTTGTGCACCCACAGTCATACACCAACCACACGTTTTGAGAAGACACAGGTTTAAAACCAGTTTTGCTGTTTCTTCTGCAGATCTAAAACCCAGAGGTGGGCCAGACAACAACTGTAACACGCACCAACTCTCTGCTCTGCACAGTAAGTAGATCAGGACTGCAATACTCAACTGGGAATATAAAACAAGCTGTGGTTTGTAGCCTGGCCTGACAAAAATGACATGAGCAGTCTGGATGAAGAAAATATACAAATATTGTGAAATTGATACATATTACTATTGAAAACACTACCCTGAAAGCAATGCCTTAAGACATTCTGGGGCAAGGATTACATTTCTGTATTACGAAACCCAGAAGTTCTATTAAAAGAGAAAAGGATACCTATTATCTGTCAATAATAAAATAAAAGATACATAAAGAGTTGGATGACAGTATTGCTCTTCCAAGCAGCTTTTTATTTGTTCATTGAAAAACAGTATTAGAATAGCACCAGGTGTTCAGATCTTTCTAAAGAGAAAGACTTGAGTGTGTATAGTTTTACAGAATATTCATACATGGAATGTACTTAGAGCTTTTTAAAAACATGTAATGCTATTCTTTATTCAACCTGAAAAATTATTTCTACTCCAGGAATGTTTTCACAGTGCGTAAAAAATTTGTAAGATGAGTTCATCTCATAGGCTAAATAAAATATAGATGTGAAGCTTATGCAATTCAGGTACCTTTGAAGACCAATGTATAACTGAGAAAATATTGTAAGAAAATAAAGGAGGAAACTTCTGGTATAGAGTGTTCCTCTATAAAAAAGACAGACTTCATCTTGATCAAAATGGAAGCACTTTGCTGGCACTTAAAATGAGAATGGTTTTGTAAAGGTTAATAGAAGAAGCAAGAAAAACTGCTAAATGCAGAACCACGGATGATTTAAGATGACAACTCATGTAGAAGTGAGATTATAGGAATTTTACTTAACCAGTTTAGACTAGAAAACTCTAAACTGGGGGTATTATGTGAAGACTAAATTAAAGACACGACCCATGACTGCTCAGGAATCACAGGGTATTTCAATTCACTCTCTCTGCAGAAGCAATACAAGTGAGTACACCAATACTAAGGTTAAATTTAAAAGGGTAACTACAAAAATATGAAGAAGTTGGTTGCAGATTAGTTTCTTTTTAACAGAAGAGCAAAGTCTTTACTGACGGTAAGACAATGACTAAAATACAATACATTCAAAGTTCAAAAGGAAAGAATTACAGGAAATCAGTCAGTCTGGAGAATTAAGAAGGTGTCTTGTATAAATTTAAACCATGATCAAAAGGAAAAACAAAAAGCTCAAGCTGTCAGGTTACAGCAGTGTGCAGTAATGTAGTCAAATAGTATTAACATCATGTTTGCCTTGTTTCTGCGCTTTTCCCTAAGCATCCACTACTGCTTATTATGAGAGGCATGCTGCTAGAACAGACTGTCCTTTTATTTGATCCAGTACAAACATTTTTATATTCACACTTTGCACACATTACACACTGAATTTGAAATACAAGACTTAGGAACCACATCTTGTGGTTCTAACATTTATAATAAAAATATGCTGATCCGTGATATTGATGTTAGGTTTTTGTTTGATCAAAGCGTTCCACAATTTTATTTATAAACTAGATCAAAACCAATAACCCACCTCTCCACAAAACCATGATCTGCTGCCCTAATTAATAGATACAGATATTCCTAGCCAGCTTTTCTAGTAAAGCTTTATCCAAGTCTAAACCATAAATACTTCTAAGAACAACGGTAACTATACAATTAGTCCTAAAGAAGTCAATGAATATATAAAATCAGAAGTGTTTAGACCCAATCCTAAACATACACTTTTAGCCAATCTAAACACAAACCTGAGATCATCACACAGAACACAGGTAAAATTTACTAATCTGTCAGATGCAGGATGGTTCTGAAGAATTAAAAAAACAAACCCGTAGTCTCAAACACTGCAGGAACACCTACATATGATAAATGCAGGTGGTGGAAGTTTTCCATGTCCACAAAACACTGTCACCTTACAATACAAATCCTGCAATTGTCAAAATTTATATTAAACAATAACAGCATTTAAAAAACCCTCTTGGTTTAATTACATTTCACACATTGATTATTAATTCCCTTAGCAGGCAAATGTTCATACTTAGTGTAAGGCTCCAAAATCACCTTATGACCACATGTCCTACCAACTATTCTTCTGTTACACAAATACCCCATCTTTCTTTTTCTTTCAAGCAGAAAGTCAAGTCTCCCTCCTTGAGGAGGGTGCTATAAAGAGAAAATCATCAGATTTGCATTCTATCTGATGAAATTCCAACAGTGTTAACAGCAATGCAGACAAGACTAAGGCTTTACTAATGCGTCACCGTTGACCACAAGTAAGGACATCAGATTCAAACACCTTTAACTTCACAATTAACCACAGTAAATGATGAGCATTATTTGTACCAGAACATTCAGTGAACAGGAGATGAAATAAAAGAAATTAAGTTCTGTTGCACAAAGATCTTCCAGATGCTGAAATATCAAAATAACTGAAAGCAATCAGCCAGTAAATGCACTCATTTCCCTCCAGAGGGGGAAGGAAAGTTAAATCCAAGTTACCAAGAATTTTAAATTAACCATAAAGCAAAGATGCATGTACAAAATATAGAATAACAGAATTGTTCTGGTTGGAAGTGATCATGTCCAACCATTAACCCAGCACTGCCATATCACCACAAAACCATGTCCCTCAGCACCACATCTTTTAAATGCCTCCAGGGAAGGTGACTCCATCGCTTCCCTGGGCAGCCTGTTAGCGCATATACTGAAATTTGTCTCAAAAACCAAAAAACTAATTAGATCCTAGAAGTGTAATACCTTAAGCTCCTATGAGCATAGAAAGAAAAGTATGAATCCAAAGCAAAGAATAGGCCAGCTTGCCAAAGCAGCCCAACACTTCATCCACACTATGCCCTTGAACTCCTGACATGCTGGGGCCAACTTCCAGAGCCATGCAATGTTATTATATAGCTTTAACACATGTAGTGAAGAGAGTATCTTGCCTAGTGCAGATGAAGAACAAGCTGAGCTGGAGAATTAGTCTCAGAAACTAAAAGTCAAGTAGAAAAAGACTCTCCCAATGTCTCACTTGAGAGGGTTCTTATTGTTCATGACTATGGTTCAACAAGTAATTCCTCATCAGTTGCATTAAGTTCATTAGCTCCTACGCTATTTCATATTACACTAGCACAGTCTGCACAGCTGCACCATGAAAAAGCACTAGTTTAGTCCTCAGGAGCGTGTTCCAAGACTGTACATCTCCCAATAAAGTATGCTTGTAATGCTACAAAAGCTACACTTTCACATTAGTGTTAGTCCTGACATCTTCTTTAGTGAGATTAACTAGATGTGGATGCTCAAAAATGTTATTAAAAAAAACCTCACTGATGAGCTACCACTAAACGTGATTTATACACACCTGAAAACATTTTACTGCTATCCGTATGAAGCTTCCAAAGACACTGAAGAGCTGCTAACAAGTTACAAGTGTTTGAAGCAAACAATTTAGAAAATAAAAACACTTGTATTACATTTTTCTCCTTCCTTGTTTGAGAAATCAGACAAAGATTCCAGGAGGCCTATATGGATGAACAAGGAACTCCTAGCCAAAATCCAACACAAAAGGGAATCCACAAAGGGTGGAAGCAAGGACAGGTAACATGGGATGACTACAAGGAGATAGTTTGTGAAACCAGAAACCAGGTTGGAAAAGCTAAGGCCCTGATGGAGTCAAACCTGGCCAGGGACATTAAAAATAATAGAAAAGGATTCTACAGGTATGTCAGAGAAAAAAGAATACCAAGAGAGAATGTGGGGCCTCTCCGGAGGGATGCAGGTGACCTGGTTACCAAGGATATGGAGAAGGCTGAAATGATCAATGACTTTTTTGCTTCAGTCTTCACTGGTAACCACTTGAGCCACACCACCCAAGTCACAGAGGGCACTGGTTGGGTCTGGGAGCGTGAAGAATCACCCAGGGTAGGAGCCGATCGGGTCCAGGAACACCTAGAGAACCTGAAGGTGCACAAGTCTGTGGGACCTGACGAGATACATCCACGGGTCCTGAACTGGCAGATGAAGTTGCTAGGCCACTAGTCATCATATTCAAGAAGTCACAGCAGTCTGACGAAGTTCCCACAGAATGGAAAAGGAGAAACATAACCCTCATTTTTAAAAAGGGAAGCAAAGAAAACCCAGGGAACTACAGAGCAGTCAGCCTCACCTCTGTGCCAGGCAAAATCATGGAGCAGATCCTCCTGGTACCTGTACCAAGGCACGTGAAAAATAACGAGGTGAACAGTGACAGCCAATATGGTTTCACTGAGCAAATCGTGCCCAACTGGTGTCCTTCTACGACAGTTACAACTCTGGTTGATATGAGCAGAGCAACTGACGTAATCTTCCTGGACTTGGCAAAGCATTGGATACTGTTCCAAACAGCATCCTTGTCTCTAAGATGGAGAGACATGAACTTGATGGATGGACCACCTTGTGGGTAAGAAACTGGCTAGAAGGTCACACACAAAGAGTTGTGATCAATGGCTTGATGTCCACGTGGAGACCAGTGACAAGTGAAGTTGCTCAGGGATCTGTTCTGGGTCCAGTGCTTTTCAACATCTATGTCAGCGACATGGGCAGTGGCACCAAGTGCACCCTCAGCAAGTTTGCCAATGACACCAAGTTGTGTGGTGCAGTGGACTCACTCAAGGAAAGGGATGTCATCCAGAGGGACCTTTATGGGCTTGAGAAATGGGCCAATGCAAAACGCATGAGGTTCAACAAGTCGAAGTGCAAGTGCTGCATCTGGGCTGGGCCAATCCCAGGCACAATTACAGACTGGGTACAGAGTGGGTTAAGAGCAACCCTGAAGGGAAGGACATAGGGGTGTTGATTAATGAAAAGCTCAACATGAGCTGGCAGTGTGCTCATGTGGCTCAGAAGGCCAACTGTATCCTAGGATGCATCAAGAGGAATGTGGCCAGCAGATCAAGAGAGGTGATCCTCCCCCTTCACTCTGCTCTTCGGAGACCCCACCTCAAATACTGCATCCAATTCTGGTGTTCCCACCATAAGAGGGACATAGATCTGTTTGAACGAGTCCAGAGAAGAGCTGCAAAGATGATCCAGGGGCTGGAGCACCTCTGCTATGAGGATAGGCTGAGGCAGCTGGGATTGTTCAGCCTGGAGAAGACTCTGGGAGCACCTGCCTTCCAATACCTACAGGAAGGCTGAAGGGGGACTCTTCACAAGAGTGTCCAGTGATAGGACGAGGGGAAATGGTTTTAAACTGAGGGCAAATAGGTTTAGATCGGATCTTAGGAAAAAGTTCTTCAGTACAAGGGTGGTGAGACTCTGCAATAGATTGCCCAGAGGAGTTGTGGATGCCCCCTCCCTGGAGGTGTTCAAGACCAGGTTGCATGAGGCCTGGTCTCGTTGAGAGGCATCCCTGCCCATGATGCGGAGGTTGGATTAGATGATCTCTAAGGTCCCTTCCAGCCTAAACCATTCTGTGATTGTATGAATTCCTGATAATCTGTCCTGCAGACAGGTTTGATTCTTCGGGCTGAGATTGAGATCTGCTGAGCAAGTGTGGACAGACCAGACAATGGCCCAGGCTAACTCCTCAGTTGCATTTCAAGCAATGTTTTGAAGTTACAGTTTGTGTTCTGCAAGGAAACCAATATAAATGTAAGGCTGGGGCTAAATTCCTTCAACTCTCCTTGAGAGGTGTCCCTGCCCATGGTGGAGAGGTTGGATTAGATGATCTCTAAGGTCCCTTCCAGCCTAAGCCATTCTATGAAATCCTGCTCTGAGAAGTAAAAAGGCAACAATAACCACAGAAATAGTATATAGTAGTTGTTTATTAGCAAACTGAAGCTACCAGTTTCTGTTGTGATATTTCAGTAGAGAGCAGCTACATAATCTACGATTATGATTGTTCTTCAGTGTAATCACTAAGAACATGCTTGTTTTCTACCTTGTTTTCACATTCAAAAGAATCAAGTATTATATCAATGACAGTCATTCTAAGACTAGGGAAAAGAGATTCATGAGTAAGTAGGTATTCAAAAGTACTATTCAAATTTACTGATGTTCAGCTGAAGTCTGTAAACCCAATATTAAAGTGACAAATGATTTATGTAAAAAAAACCAGTAAAATTAAAAAGTATATTTCCAAGTCCACTAAAGCTGGAGGCTCCTTGTGCAGTTTGTTAAGAAACTAAGAAAGGAAGTAAGGAAATATGAAATCTAGCTTTCAATACTAACCACAGAAATGGCACTTAGCAGAAACAAAGCAATTTCATTGTACCAACACTTTCTTCAGTCAGAAAAATGACAATAACTGAAGCCTCGAGAAGCATCCAGAAAACATATTTCACAAAAAAACTGAAATATCACTGGAGATGCTCAACTGGACATGGTCTCAAGCAACCTGCTCTAACTGGACCCATTCTGAGCAGAAAACTGGCCTAGATGACATATAAAGATCTCTTTTATCTATGTAATTACAGGATATTAAGTTGTATTTTGTCTTAATTACAGGAGTATAATCATCCCAGCACTGTTTGGGTATTTCAAATATCAGGAAAACTAAAGATGCATCATAAAAGACAAGTGTGCCTAAATATGTATCTGCTTTCTATAAATTATCTTAGTCCTGTCAGACATGAATTTTGATGGCAGCATTAATGAAACACAACCCTTCATTTGGAGCTGGGGGAAGGACAGAGGAAAGACAAAAATCCCCCCCAAAGCAACAGTTACATTCACTCCCATGACTATAGGTGCCTACAACCAGCTTTTACTTTTTTTTAACTGTGTGTTTGACAGAGCACAGAGTATCTTCCGTGTTTGCGAAAGATACTACAAAGTGGTGCCTGGGTTCTAAAGTGGTGTTTCGGTTCTAAATCCAACAACTGAAGAGCTAGGAAATACCTGCTTTATGGTTATCCATGTCAGTAATTTTAGTTACATCCTCAGCCTGTGTGGTTAAAAGGACAAAAGAAGAAACCATACGTGACCACACAATTAAAGTTTCTCATCAAGCACAGAGGAAAGTCTGTACAGGCAACCAGAAACTGGATTTTATAGATTCTGAGTTCTTGTGTTTTCAATCTGTACAGTACTAAAGAAAAAAAATCATTCTTAAAAAAAATACTCTTATTACATTAGGGACATAAAAAAAAGCATCCTGTGAGAAGGAACCACTGCTCTTCCATGTCAAAAACATGTCACTGTAACTGAAACAGACCAACGATTGTCTCTCACAGACTTCTACTGCTGAGGAGGCAGGACTGCGATTGAGTACACTAGCTCTGAAATCAAGGTAGCCTTGAGAAACACACTATGCCAGTCCATCCTCATTGAACTTAGTCTACACTGGATGTGTCTACGTTGAACATGTCTAAATTGGCAGCTTGGTTCAAGCAATTCTTGTTTTTCATGTAAGTTGTCTCCATTGACAAGATGTTGGTTCTGGTACATGAGGTTTTCCCTGAAATTTGCACTCTTCAAAAACTAAACCAGAAGCTTTGATCTAAAGGCTGGAACAACTGGGGGGCATGCCAGTGCTGACCTGCTGCACACCACTGCAGAAACTAAACCAACGAGATAAATTCAGAGAATTCCTCACCATGTTACTGCACCAGAAGGAACCAGGCATTTCTAACACAAGATAGAACAGTACACCAAATCTTGAGTCCGTGTTACTTTAGCATAGCATGATTAAAACAAAAAATAAAGAACACATCATCAAGAGGAGGGAATAATATACTCCCCAGTTTGCCATACAAAGGGGTAAATCAGCACACCAACTACCTATGCAGGTAGGACATTACTACATGTCAAGGATTATCTTCCTCTCCACTTCTGAAGGCATCTTATCACACAAATCTTTTGTAGTTTGAAATGGTAAGCAGCAGCTCCCCCAGGAAAATTCTTTTGTTTCCCTAAACAACATGGCACTTTAACATTTAGCCTAGACTGTAATTCTTGAAACAACTTACTACCAGAAGGAGTGAAATTTGTTTTCCTGACAAGTGCGCAAGGCTTACTACGCTTGTCTATTATATCACAGAGCATTTTCCTCTCACTTAAGTTGGCCATTACTTATTGGTATAATTCTGTCAATTCCTTTTTTGGTTTTGAAACATTTAGATTATTTTTTAGTTTCAGTTTCAAATTATTTTAGCTCAGAAAAGTAATAGAAGGGAAAGTAATCATCATTCAAAACGAAGCAAAGTCTGGGTTTGTTAAGGGTTACTTAAAACACACACAAAACTCCAAAGTAAAGCTTATGTTAATCTCTGTATGCTCAGTTACACACAGCCAAGGCCTTTGCCAGGAAGAACACTGTCCTGGGTTCAGATAGGATAGGGTTAATTTTCACCAGAAGGCAGGAGGAAGGGGCTCAACCAGCAGAGACAAGGAAACCAAGCAAGGGGTTATTTGATTCCATCCTGACATCACACCCAGTACATAAAGAGGGCAAAAAAACTCCAGAGGAAGTCCACAGCCCCTGAGGTTGCATGGGGTGGTTTCTCAGGTTTGTCAGCCCTTGTTATTTATTAATACTTTTGCTCTTTTTATTACTTATTTTGCTGTGGTGTTGTATTAAAACCTCTTTATCTTAACCTGCAGGGGGTTTGTAATTTTTCTGCCTTTTCTCCTTCCCGGAAAGAGGTTGAAGCGGCCACGTGGCTGGCTCTAAACAGTCCTTTTGGCACCCAACGTGGGGCCCAAGGGATTAAGAAAAGGACAAAATCTGATGAAAGCATTTTTTGGGCAATTTGTTTGTTTGGGGTTCTTGGTTTGGTTTTGTTTTTTAAAAAAACTCAAATGATTTTGTAATACCCATTTCTTCTGTGCATAGAAGCTAAACAGTGCACGTTCCCAAGGTTAGCCCCTTTGTTCTCATGGTGGTCTCTTGTAAACCCTTACGCACTGCATGTGTTCCTGGAGACTGTGGTTACCACCTCTGGGACATGGACCAGGGCTCTTGTGCTGTTATACTGGATATTGGCAACTTATGATCACGTCAGTGGGTATGATGTTCTGTTGGTACACACACACACACACACATATATATGTATATATGACTGTGGCTTTTGTTAGTGATCACACCCGACCTAGGGGTGAAACAGGGGAGGAGACTTCCTCAGCTTTTGAGAATTTTGACTATTGATGGAAGGTCCAGGCCAGCAAACTCTCAGTGATACACCTTTTGATTGTTTGCCAAATGTTGTTTCAGGTTGCACAATTCTTGTCCAAGAATATCACCCAGAGGTCTGACTGAGTCTGGATAATTACAAGGAGCAGAGGGTGTGGGCAAAGTATGGTCGAGTGCCTAGCACAGTGCTCACCTCCAGTGGTTTGGAATTTCACCCCTGAATGAGTGCAAAACCCAGATAATGTATTTAGAAAAAGTATGTTGTCAACCTGGCAATTCCCAAGAGAAAAGTTACTGCAACGTCAGGGCCTTGCCTACACCTACCAAGTCTTTTTCAACACTATTCAGTGCCCTCAAGGGGAAAAGAATGCCTCTCAACTTAAAAAGAGAACAAACCAGAGAACAAACCTGTGCCCATGTCAGTCGCCCCTATCCAGAAAAAGAGATACACAGAAAAATAATTTTGCATAGTGAGGGATGATGATGAGCCTGGGCCATCACAAGAACAGGAGGAAGAGCCAGAGGTGATCACCTGATCCCTGTACCTGAGTGAGCTGAGATGTGCGAAAGGAATTGGCTGCCTGCCAGGTGAGCAGATCATCACCTGGCTGCTCCGATGCTGGGATGGCAGGGCTGCTAGCTTGGATTTAGAGGGGAAGGAGGCCAAGCAGCTGGGATCCCTGCCCAGGGAAGGGAGCATTGACAAGGCAATTGGGAAACAGACACAATCCCTCAGCCTTTGGAGGCGACTCCTGTCAAGCGTGAAGGAAAGACACCCCTTGAAAGAGGATGCTACCTGTCACTTGGGCAAGGGGATCACCATGGAAAGAGGCATTCAGTACCTGAGGGAATTAGCTGTGTTGGAGATGATATATAAAAATCTGAATGATGAGCAGCCACCTACAGACCCATATCAAGTCCAGTGCACACCACCCATGTGGCCCAAGTTCCTACAAACCACACCACCATCATGTGCCAACTCACTGGCAGTAGTGTCTTGGAGAGACAGCCAGGGACAAACAGTGGATGAAACAGCTGTCCAACTTCAGCAATATGAAGAAAATATTTCTTCATCCCTACAGGCCCGTGTCTCAGCTGTGGTGGAAC
The DNA here is from genome assembly GCA_025345505.1 of Todiramphus chloris collaris. NCBI lineage: Eukaryota > Metazoa > Chordata > Aves > Coraciiformes > Alcedinidae > Todiramphus > Todiramphus chloris. Next base: position 9,828,452 of record JANVCC010000049.1, on the reverse strand, counting down.
TGTCCGGGGAGGTCCAGCAAATAAAAAGACATGTCCTACTCTCTACCTGTATGGGCCCATGTCTCATCTATTAGGAGTACGTCCTCCTCTACCCAAGAGAAAGAATATGGGAGGAACACACTACGTGGTACCCTGTGGGTCTACCTACAGGACCCCAGAAAGGACATGAAAAAGTGGGATGGAAAACCCATTTCAATCCTAGCTGCACAAGTACATAAGGTGAGAGGGAAAGCAACTATGAAAGGGCATTCTTCCAAGGAAAATGCCACTCCAGTTTCCAGGGGGAAATTCCCCAGACAGAACAGAAGGCTTATCTTACTTGCAATCCTCTTGAGGGGACCTCTAAATCATTTCCACAAGAATTGAGTGATTCTGATCAGGATTAGAGGGGCCCTGCCTCCAGCCAGGTGGAGGAAAGGGACAATCAGGCTCACTGGACTCTGCAGACCTGATAGCCTGGCACATCAGACCCAGTAAAAGGCTTTAGTAGGTACAGAGCCTGATGCCATCAAGCTACAGAGGGGTTGACCCCATCTGTATTTCTGGGGTGACAAGGGGATCACAACAGCTGACTGTACTGGAAGATGAAGTGAGTCTAACTGGGCATTGTGACTGGTCCAGATGCCCCGAGCATCTTTGCCAGAGACTACCTCAGGAGAGGATATTCCAAGGACCCAAAAGGATACCAGTGGGTCTTTGGTATAGCTGCCTTGGAGGAAACTGAGCACTTGCTAAACTCATCTGGCCTCTCTGAGGACCCTTCTGTGGTGGGGTTGCTGAGGGTTGAAGAGCAGCAGCTGCCAACCTCTACAACGACAGTGCACTGATGGCAGTATCGCACCAATCGAGATTCCCTGGTCCCCATCCAGAAGCTGATTCATCAACTAGAGAGCCAAGAGGGTGATCAGCAAGACCCGCTCAACCTTCAACAGCCCCATATGGTCAATGAGAAAATCAAATGAGGAATGGAGACTAACAGTGGACTTTCATGGCCTGAATGAAGTTACTCCAGAAATGACTGCTGCCATATTGGACATGTTAGAACTCCAGTATGGAGTCAAAAGGCAGCTAAGAGGTATGCAACCACTGATGATGTAAATGCATTTTTGTCCATTCATATAGCACAGGAGTGCAGGCCACAGCTTGCTTTCACATAAAGGGGTGGTCCAGCACACCTGGAATCGACTGATCCAGGGGTGGAAGCATAGTCTCACCATTTGCCATGGACTGATCCATACTGCACTGAAGAAAGGTGGGGCTCCAGAATACCTGCAATATATTGACACCATCATCATATTGGATGATAGAGCATACAAAGTTTTCGAGGTAGGGAAGAAAATACTTGAAATCCTCCTGAAGGCTGGTTTCATCATAAAACAAAGTAAGGTTAAGGGACCTGCATGAGAGATCCAGTTTTTAGGAATAAAGTGGCAAGACAGGCACCGCCAGATCCCAATGGATGTGATTAACAAGATAGCAGCTATGTCCCGACCAACCACTAAAAGGGAAACACAGCCTTTCCTGGGCTCTGTGGGTTTCTGGATAATACACATCCCAGACTACAGCCTGATTGTGAGCCCTCTCTAACTAACATATGACCTGGAAGAAGAAAAATTCTGAATGGGGCCTTGAGCAGCAACAAGCCTTTGAACAAATTAAACAGGAGATTGTGCGTGCTGTAGCCCTCAGGTGAGTCCAGGAGGGACAAGATACTAAAAATGTGCTCTACACCACAGCTGGGAAGAATGGTCGTACCTGGAGTCTCTGGCAGAGAGTGCCCGGGGAGACCTGAGGCCAACCCCTAGGGTTTTGGAGTTGGGGGTAAAAAGGGGCTGAGGCCAACTATAATCCATCTGAAAAAGAGATCCTGGCAACACATGAAAGAGTCTGAGGTGCTTCAGAAGTGATGGGGACTGAAGCACAGCTCCTCCTGGCACCCTGACTGCTGGTGCTAGGCTGGATGTTCAAAGGGAGGGTCTCCTCTGCGCACCATGCAGCTGATGCCACATGGAGTAAGTGGGTTACATTGATAACGCAATGGGCTCAACAGAGAGCCCCAGCCACCCAGAAATCTTGGAAGTGATCACAAACTGGCCAGAGAATAAAGGTCTTGGGACAAAGACAGAGGGCGAGGAAGTGATGGTGACACTCACTGAGGAGGACCCACCATATAACAAACTACCAGATAATGAGAAGTGATATGTCCTGTTCACTACGGGTCCTGTCATTATGGGACAACATCGATGGTGAAAAGCTGCTGTGTGGAGCCCCACATGATGCACTGCCAAAGCTTCTGAAGGACAAAGTGAATCGAGTTAGCTTGCACAAGTAAATGCTATCCAACTGGCTTTAGATATTGCTGAGCAAGAAAAGTCACCAGTGCTCTATCTCCATACTGACTCATGGATGGGGGCAAATGCCCTGTGGGGGTAGTTACAGAAGTGGAAGCAGAGCCAACTGGCAGCACTGAGATAAACCCATCTGGGCTGCTGGATTATGGCAAGATAGTGTTGCTCAGATGGAGAACCTGGTGGTAAAGGTACATCATGGGGATGCCGATGTACCAAGAGCTGGGCCACTGAAGAGCATCAAAACAACCAACAGGTAGATCAGGCTGCCAATACTGGCTCAGGTGGATTTGAACTGGCAATGTAAAGGTGAATTATTTACAGCTCAGTGGGCCCATGACATCTTGGGTCATCAAGGAGAAGGTGCAACATATAGATAGCCTTAAGATCAAGGAGTGGATCTCACAACGGACACTACTGAAGAGGTCATTCATGCATGTGAAACATATGCTGCCATCAAACAAACCAAGCAGATAAAGCCCCTGTGGTATAGAGGATGATGGCTGAAATACACAGAGAGGCCTGGCAGATTGACTACATCACACGCCCAGAAACCCTCCATGGCAAGCTCTACGTGCTCACAATGGTGAAAGCAACCACTGGAGGGGTAGAAATGTATCCAGTGCCCCGTTCCACTGCCCACACCATCCCAAGCCTTGAAAAGCAAGTCCTATGGTAACACAGCACCCCAGAGAGAATCAAGTTAGACAATGGGAGTCATTTCTGAAACAGCCTCATAGACACCTAGGCCAAGGAGCACAGTATTGAGTGGGTCTATCACACGCCCTATCACACACCAGCCTCTGGGAAAACTGAACAGGAAAGACATGGAAAGCAAAGTGTGGTGGGGCCGTAAAAAGCTAGGACACAAATTTAGCGAAGGCTACCTGGCTCGTCAATACCAGAGGATCTACCAATCTGGCTGGCCCTGCTCACTCAAAATTGCCACATGCTGGAGGAGATAAAAATCCCTGTAGTGCACATGAGGAATGTCTTAGGGAAGATGGTCTGTGTCTGCCCTGCTTCAGGCAAACTCCTCCACAGAGTGCCTATGTGGACCTGGGGGGGTGATGTGGGAGGACAGAGAAATCTGGTATGTACCTTAGGGGAACTTAATTTGGGGTGAGAATGGTCAGTGAATTAAACTGTGCATTATTAATTGTTAAATAACATTGCTGGGTATAATATAGATGGTATATATAGTAAGAGGTGGATAATGTCCTGGGTTCAGATAGGATAGGGTTAATTTTCACCAGAAGGTGGTAGGAAGGGGCTCAACCATCAGAGACAAGGAAATCAAGCAAGGGGTTATTTGATACCATCCTGACATCACCCCAGTACATAAAGAGGGCACAGAAACTCTGGGGGGAAGTTCACACTCCCTGAGGTCACCTGAGGTGGTTTCTCCGGTTTGTTAGTCCTTGTTACTTGTGTAGATTTATCATTGTTATTTATGAATACTGTTCACAGAATCACAGAATGTTAAGTTTTGTTACTCAATTTGCTGTGGTGTTATATTAAAACCTCTTTAATTTAAGCTGCAGAGGTTTTGTACTTTTTCTGCCTTTTCTCCTTCCCAGGAGAGGGTGGAGGAGTGGTTGTGAGGAGGCCACATGGCTGGCTCTGAACTATGACAAGTGTACAATCTAAACAGACATGAGGCAGAGACAATATTACAACCAACCAACTGTGACCAGTGTTTATCTTTAGTGCAGATATAATTGCTTGACAGTGGATAAACTAAGCAGAAACATTTCTAAAGTAAGCTACACTGCTGGAAGACAAAGGACACTGGAAAACAAGGCAAGGGAAGTATAAAAACAAACAAAAAAAACCCTGAACAGGTAAACAGTGTATGAGCACAGAGTGAACAGGGTTTAACAACTACAGCATAGTCTATTGAGACACAAAAGCCACTGCTGTAGCAGCTTCAGCATCTGTTCTTATTATTATTCTTGTTTGCCGATGCCTCCTGCTGACCCTCAGGCCAGACTGTAGCTACTTCTGTTAGCTTTAAAATAAGTACCACTTCTAACTGGATGTAGTGATTTGAAGTGAACACTTCCATAAACCTTTTTGTTCTAGGTCAGTCTTTAATATATCAAGTTCTTGTCCACTACATACTGGTTCCACCTAGTGAAAGAGTGGTAAAGTGACAAATTGAAGTAGATGTTTCTTCTCACAGAATCACTCAGGTTGGAAAAGACCCTTGGGATCATCACATCCAACCATTAGCCCTACTCTACAAGTTCACCCCTAGACCACATCCCCCAACACCACATCTAAGCGATGTTTAAACACATCCAGGGATGGTGACTCAGCCACCTCCCTGAGCAACCTACTCCAATATTTCACTACTCTTTCCGTGAAGAATTTTTTCCTAATGTCTAGTCTAAACCTACCTTGTTTCAGCTTCAGGCCATTCCCTCTGGTAATACACAGATGGTCAGGGATTTGCTCATTGTGCAGTTATATCTGCTGGTCAACAGTCTATGAACAGGCCTGAGATGCAGCGTTCCATTCGAGTCTTGTAACTACAAAAACCTTTAAGAAACTGTTGACACCTGGGAACAAATTAGTAATAATCCTGTCTCTCAAAAAAACGTACCAAAAATTTAGTTCTGCAAGAGAGTAAGACTACTTCTTTTTTCCTCTCACATAAGGGACTAGGCTTTCTCTAGATCTCTCATGCCCAGCAGCAGATTCTTGTAGCAAGCAGCAAACAGTCCCAGGTTAAGTTGCAACAATGATGAAAATCAGGCTGTTGGACAGCCACAGAGGACTAAAGAATTCAGAAGTCTCTCCACACTGTCACATAGAAATTTTATTAAAAAAAGATCTAGTGAGTATCTTCGCATTTTCTGTAGAATTCTACCCTTCAGTCCTGATTCAGTTACCATTTTGCTAAGGACATGTTTCAGCATTAAATGCCAGCCTTGCCAGGAAAATGAATCAGCTGCTACGGATCTTCACAAGTCAAATGAGAAGATACCTTTTACTAACAAAAAAAAAAACCCCAAAACTGAAAAGCAAAGGCTAGTCCATTCTTATCACACAAGGTTTTGCAACAACATTCACGATATAAACCCATTTGCCCTTCCTCAAATATTAAGTAACAAAGCAGAAATATGTATCACAAACAGTTCTTTAGATCACCTAAAAGCAGAAATATCTCAGAGATTTTTATATATATGTATGTATATATATATTCCAAGGCACAAAAAATAGTCAATGTGATGGCAAATTCAGTTGTGATTGACGGAGAAAACAAAAAGTCAAAAAAATTACATTTCTTGAAGGTATTTCAGATAAAGCTGTAACATGGAATTTTATTTTTTAAGATTAGGTTAAGATATTAGTGGTACTTGAAATGCAATCCTTTTATGAATGTGAACTAACAATCAGTTATTTTAATTTCAACTCACTGAACTGATTTGTCTAACTTGTCTAACTTCCTAACTTGTCTATAACACCAAGCATTTTTATTAATGTCCTTCAGCAAGAAAGCCTCAGACAACATTATTCATTTTTCCTTAGCCAAAACACTAGATAGGCTAAGAAACCACTGTAGGAATTCCCACAATTACTTGACTTTGCATCAGATTCATTTCTGAGCATAAACACTACCCCCTCCCCAAATACCATCCGCATTTCTCTTTTTGTTCAAATCTTAAGAAGTCATTACTGAAGAATGACTTGTCTTCCACCATGTTTCATTTGTAGGATGTTATCCAAATTTAGGTTATACATAATATATGAATGCTATAGTTTCTTAATCTGAAAATTGAATTTGGTGTTGCTATTCAGTTACCTGACATCGCTTTAATCAACACTGGTACCACTAACAAAAAAAACCCAACTTTATTCAAACAGGAAAACATATTTGGCTTAAAATTGTATATTGTAAAGGCATAAGAAGAGTATTATAAATCAATATTTTTATGCAATTCACACTCAATATTAAGATGTAGGTTGTGTTGGGTTTAATCTGTAATCTCCTGAATGACTAGACACACTTTAGAAGGGCCAGAAATACACTGTAAAACAAAAAAAAACCACAACAATAAAACAATCAGTCATGCGAGTAACGTTAAGCAACGGTTATCTTAAACCACAAGCATGCCTCTTCCCATCCCCTCAGGAGACACACACGGGAATCACAACGTGGGAACTCTACCTGTGGTGCCCAGATTGTTATTGACAGGAGGGCTCATTCTGAAGTCATATTGGGAATACACTGGTGTTACTTCTCAGCTATATGAGAAGGTAGCAGGTGGGGAGAAGGTGAAATTTCAAAGTTAATATATTTACAGGCAATCATTCATCTACTTTTAATTACTTGGAGGTCCCTTTGAATTAAAAATTGGGAATCAAGTTTGCTGTGACTAAGTTATGAACAAGTAAGACTGACAGCACCACTATATTTAGCCAGAAGAAATAAATTGTTTCTTGCGCTGTCGGTCAACTACCTTTCATATTTACTAAATTCATGTTTTAAGAAGTGGTCACAAAAAAAGTCAGGAAATTGCTAAAGGCATAGGTTAAAGTATGGCAATACAGCACAGGAATCTATCTTTTAAAACACAGCAAAAAAAAAGCCAAAACCCAAACACATAAAATACTCTTAAGTAAGCAGACAGTGATTACCTTGATGTGATATACTCAATTACTTAACAGCCAGGAGGCTTAGTGTTGCTCACACAGTGAGAAGCAAAGTTACACATGTTAATAAAATCAAGAGGTTTACTGAATATCCCAATCATATCTCATAACAGAATTATTTGTTTTTTTCAGAAGTTCTTTTAACAGCAGGACAAGATCTCTTTGAACAGCTAGAAGATAAATTCATAGTAATACTAAAATAAGGGGGGTTTTGGCCAAAGAGATGCAATGACAATTCATTTTTAGACAGGACAAGCAAAAGGTCAGAGCTAAAGCCACATATTGTCATTATGTTTTTAGTTCAGCAGTAATTTTTATTGCATAATTTAAGATGCTAAAAATGTGCTACAGTATTCACAAAATATGTACTGGCAAGCCATTACATAAGTTAGATGCAAAATTTGTCCACATCTTAAATCAAAAAATTCCAAGGTATTTTTGATAAATCAACAGCAGTTGTGCTTTCGTGTATCTCTATATGAGAATCGCTACTGAGAACTGCAGTGGTTTTATTTCCGTTGCTGATTTTATTGATCTTAAAGCAGAATATTCTGGATTTACAGTGACACTGTAGATTCAACTGCATGTGTGTTTGTGATATGGAAAATATACTGTATACATCCAAATTTGTTAGAGGTTGTTTTTTAAATATACCACAGAACCAAATTTCAGAAAGTCACTGACTTAGAACTGAAAGTGAAATACAGTAAAGATTTTTGACCCAACCCCTGCATGTCCTGTGCCTCAGCCTAAATCTATAACCTTATTCATGGGTATATTTTAATGTGAAACGATGATAACTGCTACAAAAATGCCATTAAGACCACTGCCTCCAAGACAGTTAGTTGGTGATCCTCAGTAAAGGATGTCTGCGAGTCATCAGCACAATACCATTTACCCATTTATCAAAAATAAATAAATCTACAGATTAGGCCAAAATACAGACTACAAATCTTTTGTTTACAAGCATATTTTAAAAGACATCTAAAATTTGTATTTCACAGTATTAATTTGTAAATCAGTGTTATGTTAAATCAGGATTGTTATGAGACGGTATTTGCATATACCCAGAAAAACGCTAATTAAGTTAGGCTTTTTTTAGAGCTGCAAGCAATATGGCTATTTTTGTCAGAGACTGCCCTTAAACATTTTCACACAATCTTTCATGATAAAAATTCAATCCTGATGATAGTGACTGGGCTCTACTACCACCTAAAACATAAAGACCACTGCAGACAGATTTTACTCAAATATGTTGACATTCAAAATAAAACAAGAAAAAAATAAAACCCCAAATGCAATTAGTAATAATTATAAACAAACACAAAATATGGATCCTTGATTCACCTGCTTCAGGATATAGAAAAAGTCTTTTTAATAACAGACTGTCTACACACAATGCTCTTTTAATGCTTTAGTTATTTAATATTTATAAACAAAAGCATATATGTTGCTGAATACATTGTTATGCTACTACAGGGAAAAAGAGGTATCATTTCATGGAATCTGTTTTTATTTTAATCTTGTGCTTCCATTACGAAAGAATAATACACTTTTACTTATCCCTATCCTGCAGTACACAACAGGGATGCATGACATGTGGGCTATTAGGTTTTTTTCCTGACACAAATCTTGGTATTGGATACAGAAATTGGATTTTAAAAAACAGTCCTTCACAAATTCTACATGCTACACAACCTAACGTATCATGGAAGAATGAGTACACTGTTATTTAACCGTCTGCACAAATGCAATCCACAACAAAGAGCAACAGAATGAGTACTTGATAGACCAGGAGTACAGGATTGTCAGAGATGGATATGGTACCACAATGGGCAGCCTCATATTCAAAACAATAAGCCAGCTATTCATAACCCATGGGAAAAGAAAAACACCCAAACAAAACAAAAACCCATGAAATTATTCACCCAAACAACATTTTGTAAAGCCACTACTACTTGTGAACTAAAGATCACAAACCTCTCAATATTTTGTTTTAGCACATTACTCTAAAATGATCTATTTTCAGCAACTAGTCCAGCAGCAAATAAATGCAGAACTGCATCAGAGATAAGCCAAAATATAACAGAATTCCCACAGAAAATGTAGCTTTGTTTTCTAGGAACTGCATAGAAAAACGTCTCCAAGTTTACTTCACCTAAAAGGCTGGGTACATCCAGGCTCACACTCGGATATCTGTTTACCAACACGGTGAATACATTAAGCTGCGAAATGCTTACTGCCAGATGCAGCACCCATCCCTCACACTCGCCCTTGGAACCATCTTCCTGCTGAGCTGGGAAGAAGGACCGACTGGAATACCCCAGGTAATAAAGCTTCCCTGCAAGGGATCTGACACCCTTAAAGGTACAAACCAAACAGAGCATGGAGCTCTCATTCCCCAGAGAGCGAACTAAATAGCTCCCCTCATCTCACACACACCTCTTCCAGGCACCGTGTGCACTGCATATGAACTGCAAGTCCTCATCCTTATGACACGCACAGACAGACTCACAGGACACAACGCCTGATTCCCTGCGAATGCTTCCACCGCCCCTCGCGCAGCCAGCACAGCCCTTCCCTCGCTGCACAAGCACACCGGCGGAACCCCTCTCCTCACGAGCAGCCCCGCTCCCCCGGCAGCGCAAGCGAAGGCACACAGAGAGCGCCGGCGCCCCTCCCAACCACAGGCACACACACAGAGCACAATAACCCTCCCGCTGCGCGCACACACTCAGCACAACACCCACCGTGTGCACGCACATGCACACACGGAAAGGGCTCCGCGGGAGCTGCTGTCCCCGCAGCCTCTCCGCACACACCCAGAGAGCACTCGCGCAGGCGCACGCTGCTGGGGTACCCTCGCCCCTTGCACCACCTCTGCCTTTGCACACAGCAGAAACCAGGTCCCCCAAGGTGCGCAGCCTCCACCACAGAGCAGGAACGCTCGCCTCGAAAGGACACACAGCAGAAGCAAGTCCCCGGTGCATGCAGGGGAAGCACCCCAGCACTGCACCCCGAGATCCTCCAGCCCCACTGTTCCGCTGCATGCACGGGGAGCCCCATCATTGTCCCGCTCCTCCCCCAAACGTGGAGCCTCCCCGCTACTCCCCTTGCCCTCCAACAGCGAGGGCACTCCTCACGACTGCCGCCACAGCAGCTCACACGCACACTCCGAGACCCTCACCGCCACTACTGCGGGGGCCTCTTAGTGCTTCTCCCCACTATCGCACCAGCCCTCCCACTACATCTTCCCCATTGCCACCATAGCATGGGCCCCGCACCGCTCCCCCCAACTGCCACTGGAATCAGTGGGGTTCTCCGTCTACATCCTCCCCATTGCTCCCACTGGGCACCCCCAGCGCCCCCCAAAGCTACCAGAACAGGCCGCTCCCACATCATACCCCTGCAACTGCCGCCCCTGCCTCCACCTCCCGCAGCCCCCCTTTGCCGCCACAGGAGACCCCTGCGCTGCATCCCTCTGCTGCCACCGCGGCAGGGACCCTGCGACCCCTCACTGCCACCACAGGGCCTACCCTTCCCACAGCTCACGCCCAAGTGCTACCACAACGGGGACACCCCCCGGCCCTCACAGCCGGGCCCCCCATCCGCAACACACTGTCCCCGCAGCCGGGCCTCCTCGACAGGAGGCTCCGTAACCCCTCACAGACGGAGCCGTCCCACCTGCTTGCGTGGTGTCGCTGAGATCGTAGCCGCTGCCGGGGAAGTCGCGCAGCTTCCTCCCGCTGAGGCAGAGGATGCCCGAGCTGCCCGCCTCCTCCAGGGCCCGGTCCAGGCTGCGTACCGTGTGCAGCTGCGGCAGACTCGCCGCACCCCAGTGCGGCCCAGCCGAGAATGAGAGAGTGAGATGAGCGGGGATACCCAGCCCCCCCGCTCCGTTGCCGTTGTTGCCGCCGCCGTTGCCGTTGCCACCGCTGCCCTGCCCGGCCGCCATCTTCGCGCGGCGCAGACCAGCCCCACAATAACAATCGCCGGGGCCGCCCAGCCGCCACGACGCCGCTGCGCAGGCGCCGCGGAGCCTGCAGGGGGCAGGGGGGCCGCTAGCTGGCGGGGCACGGCTCCTGCGCGCCACTCGGCCCCTCTCACCAATCAACGGCTGCGTAGAGCGAGGGGGCGTGGCCCCGCTGCTCCCCTGTCACCTCTCTCACGAATCGGCGGCGGCGGGGACAAGGGGGTGTGGTTCCCCGGGGCGGTGGTCGCCAATGAGGGGCCGCGCGCGCGCTCGAGGGCGGGGTGGTTTGTGGCACACGCGCGGGCGTTCCGCGTGGCTGCGCGCTGCCGGGGCTGGGGCGGGAGCGGCCCCGGGACGTCCCGCCGGCATGGCGAACACGACCTGGCGAACAGGGCCTGGCGAGCAGCCTGGCAGCAGGACGCCTCCGGCAGCTGGTCCGGGAGCGGGCGCGGGTCACTGTATTTCAGGAGACCTCAGCTGCGGGGACTGTTCAGGCAGGGGGCTGCCACGCGAAACAGTAGGCGAGGTTTATGTGACATGGCAAACAACTAACTGCTCGGCCAGCACAGCGCCGGTGGAACGGCATCCACGCCCGGCCGCGGGGCAGCCTCGCCTCTCGGCGGCATGGCAAATAGGCTATTTTCACTCCAGTGAGCCGTTGGGCACGGTCCAGATTTACTGTCGTACCTATGGCAACACAGGTTATCGATTGCTCCTCAGGTTAAAAAGTCACCTAAGGCATCAGAGCATCACCTCTGTGTTGAAGGCTAATTACGAACAGTGCCTGTCAATAACTGCAGATCCTCGTTAGTGTCAGGGAAAAAAAAAAAAAAAATCAGTGCGGAATCTCCCATAGCAGAACAAAGGGCAATAGCTTGTCACCCTAAAATGGGTTAAGGAACATTCACAAAAGCCTCAAAGATACTAATGCTCTCGACTTAGAATGTGAAAGGGGAGTGATGCAACATAAATTCAGAAGCTGGTTGTGATGTCCAAGGCCTCGTTATATTAATAAAATACCACACAATTGCTGCAACACTGTGTGGATGAATAATTAACTCTATTACCATGTAATCTGTACTTGTTAGATGATGCATATTTAGCTGTCAAAATTACTGTAGAGAAATGCTTCTCTAGAGAAATTAAGAAATGCTAAAGAAAGGCTCATAGACCCACATTTTAATGAATTTGCTGAGAAATTGATAAGCAGAATATGTTTTTATGCTTTAATCCTCCTGAAGGTCCTGAAAGGGGTATGTTTTTTTGCATGCATGCTTCATGACTAATTTGGGGATCTAAGGGAAATTCCTTCTGTAAGCAATATGGAAGAGACTAGCTGCCAGACAGCAGTATGTCAGTGAGAGAGAGAGATAAGCTGTTATTAGTCAAAAGAGAAACAGCATTGTAATATTCTGTGGGTGATACCTGGTTGAAATTCTGGTTGAAATTTGAGATCACTGTGTCATTGCAAATAGATTGACTTTCCAGTAAGAGACCTATGTGCAAAATGCATGTGTGGTGGGGGAACGGCTCCCATTGTCACCTGCAAATGTGGCTGTCTGCTTCATTTTACCTTCACTGTGGATACTTCTGTGGGCTGCAAGATTAAAGCTTACAGATGAATATCTACCAATCAGTCTTCCTGGGCCAGAACCTCTTGCTCTTGCCCTGAAAAAGCTAATTGTTCACTGGACTCACAGCAGGAAAATCAGACAAACCTGCAGACACAGTGCTGATTGCTGCCCTTGTTTGAATTTCCAGCCAGAGAGGATGGAGGTTGAATAAACTCACAGAGCTGATGTTGGGCCAAGTGTGTATAATTATTTTGCCAACAGACCTGGAGAAGGAGGTACAGTACTCTGCAGCAGGAAGGAGTGAAGCAGAGCAGCAGCCAGGACCAGCTCTGATAACTAAATGTTATTGAATGTTACAAATAGTCGCTCCAAGTTTACAAAGCGAGTGTTTTGGCATAAAGCCAGATCAGAATGCAGCTTTGCTCTACTCCCTCTAAACCACATCACACAGCTGCTTGCTATTTAGAGCCTAACTGATCTCTGCCACGCTAGACAGAGAAAGGGGTTCAGCTTGCTTTGTAAGAAATAGGTCTGACAAATTGTCAGAGGACTCAAAACACCATTTAGTCATGCTGGAGTTCTTGTGTATGAGGGGCCTTTTTATCTTTAAAAAAATACTCACTGCATCTGTAGGTGTTCCTACTGAGAAGCAAACCAAGCACACTCAGTCTGCTCAGGCACATGCTCACATCTTCAAAGGCATTAAACTGTCCAATACAACAGGCTAGAAGCAATGCCTGAGACTTCTCACAGCTAACCAAAAATCCCTGATTTGCAAACTGTCTTGAACAAACTACTGCCTACTCAGGCAAAAGCTTGAGAACTGATTGCACATAGGAATGGTATAGCTACATGCATATTTACCTATGAGGGTCATTTATAATCTCAAAAAGCTGCAAAATCAGATATCTGGAATGTTAAAGTCTAATTAATTTTATTTATAATGTATTTCACAGCCTTTAAGCAGTTCTTTTTCCCCATGCCCCTCACTTCCCTTTCTTTTTCATTTCACAAGCAAAAGCAGAGTCACTAGTTTAGTGGCAGAAGGCTCCCAAAACCAACTTTCTTGTCATAATGAGTAGTAAGTCACAGCTGTGCCATCCCTCAATTTCTTCTATGAACCAGACATGGTAGCATTTTCTTATTTACAGGAAGAGGTGGAAACAGATACTGTTCCACCATGAACACAAACATATTTTCTTGCTACCACACTACTGACAGAATCTGTGTTTCAGGAGTCTGAAAATCACTGGAAATCCCCCACTTGCATGAAGAGCTTCCACTTTGAAAGTCTTCGTGGTTATCCACATCTGCTCTAGTTGAGATAAAACCTCATAAAGATATGACATCAGCAAACTTGAAAAGGTAGTGTTAATGCCTAGAGGCATAAGATCTAGATAAGGCTTTGATACATCTAAATTTCAATGTGGATTGCAAGATGTGGTTATACTCAAAAGTCTTACAATGACATAGTCCTTGGCATGGTTATCCCAAGACATGCTCAGAGCAAGTGTGAGAGCTGCATGCCCATCCTGCTGCTCTGCCTGTGCCACTCCCACACCTCTTATAACCCCTGCTTAGCATCATTGCACACAGCTCCAAATTCCCCCAGAGTACTGCCTTCCAGAGAGAGACAGACAAGTTCATCTGTACTGGACATGTCAGCATAAAATTGATTATGAGAGTAGGGAAAGGAAGAACAGAGTTCCTTGTCTCTCCTGTACCTTCATAATTCTCCAGAGTATGCCGCAGGCTGTGTCCTAGGTCAGGTCAGTGCATGTGATAAGAACATCAAAGCACACTAACGAAGCTGAGATGCTGCCTGGGGGTCACATGGTGCAACACTCATTCAACAATTTCACTGGACTTGCAGGCCAGGCAACGTGCAAGCTTTGGGCACTTATGGCCAAGTAACAGGGTTTGCCAAAAGCAGAGATACCCCTGAAGCTTTCAGTTTTCTTGAATTAAATACCTGAGATGGATACAAAGCAGACCTTTGTCAGTTTGGATTGCTGTTTGTTGTGAGAAATGAAATCCCCCTGGGATGTCAGCAGTGACCTTTTCTTGCATCCTTAAGAGACTTTCTTGCTTTAAGCAATTAAACACCAGAGCTTTTATAATGTTCTTACTATGCTTTTTTATGAGTAGCCTCAGTCCTCCTATGTGTGAAGTACTGAGATTACACACTCACTGTTATTTCAGCACTCACATGGTCCTTGTGCCATCTCCTTGATTACTCCTCAGTTCCTTCTCGCTCACTTTGTATATCAGTGCATACTCTGTTCCTAATTGATACTGCTTTTCTTCTTCAGGTGTCCACAGCTTCCCAGAAGGAGATGAACTAATGTCCACAGAATCAGATTCAAGATTCATACTAAACAACAACCCCTGTCAGTGCGTTGCTACAGGCTTGGGGGGCAGTGGCTGGAAAGCTGCTCAGCAGAGAGCAACCTGGGGGTGTTAATTGACAGCTGGCTGAACTTGAGCCAGCAGTGCGCCCAGGTGACCAAGAAGGCCAATGGCATCCTGGCCTCCATCAGGAGTGGTGTGGCAGGAGGATCATTTACCCCTGTACTTGGCACTGGTGAGGCCTCATCTCATGTACTGGGTACAGTTCTCAGGCCCCTCACTACAAGAAGGACATTGAGGTGCTGGAGCATGTTCAAAGAGGGGCAACAAACCTGGCAAAGGGCCTATGCCTTATGAGAAGTGGCTGAGAGAGTTGGGGTTGTTTAGCCTGGAGGAAAGGAGGCTGAGGGGAGACCTTATTGGTCTCTACAGCTAACTGAAAGGAGGTTGTAGAGCTGGGTGCTGGTGGCTTCTCCCGAGTAACAAGTGATAGGACAAGAAGACATGTCCTCAAGTTGCACCAAGGGAATTGGATATTAAGGAGAATTTCTTTACTGAAAGGGTTATCAGGCATTGGAACAGCTTGCTCAGGGCAGTGGTGGATCCCCCATCCCTGAAGGCATGTAAAGTTGTATAGACAAAGTGCTTAGGGATATGGTTTAGTCAAGGACTTGTCAGTGTTAGGTTAGTGATTGGACTTGATGATCTTAAAGGACTTTTCCAATCTAGGAAATTCTGTGATTCTCTGATTCTGTAAAATGGCATCATATGGCCCACTTTGAAAGTAAAGCAAATAAACCATATATTCCTAGTTAGGTCAAAAGACAAATGCCATTCTGTCTATGCTAAAGGGTAGTAATTTATCTGAAACACCACTTTAAAAGAGCTCAAAATACTCCAGCATCTGATACTTGAATATAAAAGAAGCAAACGGGATTCTGTCTGGCTGCTTTGGGGAGCAATATCTGTTCTCAGAAGTCTTTTTGTACATACCACAGTAGGACAACGGATCCATTAATGAGAAGATTCCTGGTTCCTTTTTCATTGGGAGCATCTGATTAATCGTGCAGCTAGCAATGCTTCAACGAGCACCAGAAAATACATTTCTGAAGGCAAGAGGGAGGGCAGCCTCTGCTCTCAAAGATGTAATTTCAAGTATCATTTTTTCCAATTACATGTACTGGAAATACCTCCTTGTGGTGCCACAGAGGCCTTTATCGCTAACTGATCATTCTAGTGTTATTCCTAACAGGTTTTTTTCTTCTGTTCTATTTTGAGTAACTTGTTTGCCATGCAGTAGCATGGTTCCCTTACTTGTTTCTTGGTAAAATTAGAAATTGAGACTTTTCAGTGAAGGCTTACTTAATACCGAGAGACCCTGAGAAGCAACATGAACTAAAACTGCTCCAATGATGTAGTCAGAAGCACAGTAGCATGGTGTAGCTGTGTATCTCAGTTTACTGGGATGCAGCTAGGCTGCTTACAGATTGCACTGAAGTTACCAGCTGCCCTGTCATGCTTCATGTGTGCACTGAGTTCAAGCCCCTGCCATTGCAATTATCTTTTATCAAGTATGCCATGCATTTCACAAGCCACATCTCTGATACAGAAAAGACAGTCTTAAGATAAGAAGTAACTGTTGTCACCTTATCCTGGATAACTGCATACAGAATGATCAATAGTATTATGCTTTAATACAAATGTTAAATCATCCTACAGATCTAGGCATGCATTTTTATGGGATGATTTTAAGGATAGTCCAGAGCTAATGGGTATCAAAAAGTAGTTTTGCATGCACCAGGCTGAGGTCTCAATTTTAGTACGTATACAGAGAGAGAGAAAAAGAAACCACAACAACCTTTCTCTAAATACCTTGCAGTCTTACAGTATACAGGCTGCACCTGCTAAATGTGAAAGAAGCAAATGTCACTTAATAAGAAGTGGTTGATCTGTCAGTGAACAGTTGTTTTCACTGAGCAGAACTCAATGATATGTGCACCTCAGCCCCTCTAATGCAGTCGGAACTTCTGCATAAAGCCTGAAGCATTATCTTCAGTGGGAATAGGCAATGTTCCCATATTGGCATAATCTGGAGCTTTCTCAAAAAGCCTTAAGAACAATTTTGTTCTCTTTCATCTTCTCAAGGTTATTTTCAAGTAGCAACATATGGTTAAAAGGCCATTTTCAACATCTAACAATAAAACATAAGCTCTTCGGTGGTAGTGCACCAATTTTGGAGCAAGCTACGGAGCTAAGGAAGCTGTACTGCTACCAGTATTCCTCATTAAGAGCTGAGAATTATGCTCTAGTAGTTCTCGACAATTAAAATGCCTAAATACCCCCCCTTGTGGCCACAATACGAAACCTCATAGAAGTGATCGGATTTTTGGCCCATTGAGATAAGCAATTGTTTATGCTTTGAGCAATTCTGATATAGTGTGGAGTACTTCCATACTCACAGATATAAATATATGAATGCAGATGTTAAACATTTCCTTGACACATATTCCTACAAACACTCAATTTTCGGGTCCATTTCACTGAAAGCAATCAGTCATATTTCTTGAATTTTGTATTATACAACTGTGATATGAGGTACTCCTGGGAGCAACAGACAAAGGAGTCAGCATTAATTTTAAGATACATATTTTTATATCACATCATAAGATTTATTTCAACAATAAATCATCACAAGTTATTTAACATGCAGAATATTCACTAAATCTACGAAGAGACTGAGAAAACATTTCAGATAATATAAGAGTTTGAATGCTGGCATGTGTTCCCTTCTCCCACTGAGTTCTATTTTTATTTGGTTTTAGCTAAAAGCCTTCTAGGGTTCCTTAGGGTTTGAAGAGCACCTGAAAAATTGAAAGGCTCACTTGGTCTTGGTGAAAAAGTCGTTATGCACATGCCTTCAAGGGAAGGAATACCCGGCATCTTTGGCAGAGGCAGCCCAGTTTTCTTTGAGGGCTTAGCTTGACAGATTGTTGCCACAGTTGCATTTAGTCAACACAAACCAGTTCTAGAGGAAAGCACAACAAAAAATCCTTTTTCTATTTTTTTTTTTTCCCCCACTTTAACCTCCTTTAGGAAGTCACATTACTGACATACCTTTCTTAGGATGCAGGGTCAAGTCTGTCTGCCAGACACCTACAGTCCTCTGCAGTGCTTTAGAGGAGGGTCTGGCTCTAAGGCCATTTCACCAGCTCCAGCATATGTCAACTGTGAGAAATTACTCAGAACCGAGTTAATGGTTAGTGCTTAGACATATTAAGAAAATGGGACACTTGCCAAAATGTTAAGAGGTCACAGACTGTCAGCTGAGAGATAGCAGAGTACATATCAGCTCATACTTGCCAGATGCAGAAATATGGCTTTATCACTGCCTTCAAAGCTATGCACTTAGAGAAAAAACAGATAATTAAACTTCTCACATGGTGAGGTGGAATTTGCTACAGACGCTGTGTTGTAGTTAAATCAAAATCATTGAAAAGTCATTTGAAAAACCCTAAGATTTTAGAAGTTGGTCTTGATACTTCTAAACTCTGCCTTTGTCATTTCGTATCAAATGCTTTTCACAGAACAGGATCAAATAGAAACACAGTTGGAAATCTCTCAGCTGTTGCTTTCAGATTTGCTGAAGATACAAGCATGTATGGTTTTGCAGAAAGCCACAAAACATTTCACAAAACTGTCCTCACAACAGGGCCAACTCCAGTTTCTTCCCAGTGTGTAAACCTGGGTCATTCAACTCACATCTGGCCTGTACACAAGGAGTCTACAGACCCCTCCTGCAAGACCTTCCTTTGTGGCTCCCAGCAGCTGCTGATTCACAGCTGGCTCCAGGACACCTTCCAGAGCCCATCTCCAACATCTTCATTAGGTGCTAGAAAATGACACTGCTATAGACCCCCTCTCCCTTGTGCATTCCTAAAAGTTTGGCTTATATGGATGCCAGCCATTTCCCAGAAGCCACAGCTTCCCTGGCTGCTCGGACTAAATTGCTGGGTAATTTTAGTGATTCCCTTTGAAGGAAAGCTCTTGGGCTAGGGGGGCATTAGAGAGCCAAGGCTCCCCAAAAAACAGCAGCACTGCCAGGACACCTTGCATATCACAGAAAATTGCAAAATGTATCATGACCTTAGTTCCTAACATTTCACACTGAAATGTTTTAATGATCATCCTGCAGTGTCATTGCAAAGGACAACTGAGGTTATTTGTTGCTATCTCAACAGTGTTCTGTTTCTTTCTTTCATGAAAGAACTGTTCCCTAAACCAACACTTTCAGAAGCACTTGATCTTGCTAAGAGCTATACACATACCAGGAGGCAATCTTTGTCCTGATTTATTTGCATGTAGAAATTTCTCTCCCACTTGAAGTTCAAGCTGGGAAAAAGAAACTGCTTCGAAAACACTGTCTTGAAAACACAATACATGAAGACTTTGTTCTGAGATTTATGTGGCCTTCATGATGTATGTGGTGTGGCAGATCATTTCAGAGCATTTATTATACAGAAACTTTAGGAAAAACATGGTATTTAGAAACAAAACCTAATTCATAGTAGCCTTCTTGAAAAAGAGCGATCTTTACAGGTTTTGTCTTCCATTTTGTTTGGTTTTATGCATTTGTTTGTTGGTTTGTTTGGTTTTGCTTTTTCTTTGTTGTGTTTTGTGGTTTTTTGTTTTTCTTTAATATGGCCTTAAAAGTAGACAAAGCTGGTTTAGCTCACATTTTGTATTCAAACTGCATAATAGCATCAGTGCTACAAGCAATGTGACACAGAGACTGAAAGATCTGAAAGATCCGCTGAAGAATCTGACTTGTGTGAGTGATTGGGATGGTGCTGAAAGACCAATCTCAAAATGGATGCTTCCTCCCCAGGAAGTTCACAAATACAAACAGACTTCTTGCTTGAGTGTGGGCCAAGCCTGCCTTTGTTTGTAGACTTACCTTGTTTTTCTAGTCTTCAAAGTGAGGCAAAGTCATTCCTTCCTTTACCTTGTTCAGAAATGACTGATGGGTCTTTAAGATATACCTGCCCTTGGCATAAACCCCTGAGGAGAAGGATTCAAAGGGGTGAAGAAGAGTGTTAGCACAGAGGCTGGGGAATGGTGCTGAAGAAAGAGCTAGAGGAGGAGTGCTGACGGAAGGGTCCTCCGAGTAAGTGGGGAGGCTGCGAGGGCGACTCCTGGGGTGCGGAGCGGCAGAAAGCCAAGGCAGGGCTGAGCAGAAAGTGCCCCGGGGCACAGAGGGTAGAGCTGGCTGGAGAGGGCTGCTTGCGGAGCAGCCTGGTGGGATACTTGGCGGGAAGAGCGGACGGTCAGCTCGCGGAGAGAGGGGGTGTCCAGGGCAGGGTGCTGGCGGTGGGTGCCCGGGAGGGGTGCCGGTGGCGGTGCCGGCACA